>PNEQ01018358.1:0-26042 GCA_003012365.1 Medauroidea extradentata | reverse complement strand
ACTGTTAACAAGATAAGTTTACTCTAATTTGTTTTCTTGATAACTGTTTGAAAACAGAATACACTTATCCATTTTAAATACTTATGCATAATATGACTTATAATTAGGATAAATGTTATTTCATGTCGTTAACAGCTTCTGTTGTATATTGATGTTTTTGACACATTTCCCGTGGACGGATTTTGTCGGATTTTGGATAAGTTAAAAAGTACACTTTTTGAAACTAATTGCAATTGGAATCACTTCTGTTGCAATTTTTTCAAGGTTAGGCATGTTTTTCTCCTATTTTCAGTGGACTAATTGGTTTTTAGTTACATGGAAGTTCTCATATTAAAAATTGTAAAGATAACTGCAAAACTGGAGAAAGAAAACTTTTTGTAGTGCTCTTTTATCGTGAACGGCCTATATATGTTATTTTATCACTGTTCATAAATTGAATTGAAAATTTATCACAAAAATGCACAGTTAACCGGAGTTCTACAAGCAAAAATTTCTGAATATCACTCAAAACTAAATATTACGACAGGAAAACCAATAATTTGTACATCAGGGCAGGGGTATAGTGTAATCTTAAGTATGATTCATGATGTGGGTATCTTAAGGGGTTGCCTACCTGGTGAGGTCAAAAATAGGGATATAAATGTTCAGTTCAGTTTCAGGTTGGGCTCACTGACTTCTTTATTCATCTCGGTGAGGCTCACGTTGCTATACAATATTTTTAGGGCTTTTTTTAACACCATGAAAACTATTAACGAACAAGTATTTTCTCTATCGAAAAACACTCCAAAACATATCTCACACGTTTTTCCTGCATTATCATGCCTGTAGCAATACTTTCTACTCCTCAGTGCAGAAAGTGGTTTTATAACTGACCACGGCCGAATATAATTTAACACGTATATGAATCCGTATCTTGCTCGTACCAACACCGGTGGGCAGCGCCCTTCTACCTGCGATGTCTTAATTCCACTACTTTTTACTATCATTATTTTTTAACACGTAATATACCAGATATGGTAAAACTGTCTCCCAGTTTTATTGAAAATAATTTTCAGTATGCAGTGTTATTTTATTCTGGACAGAGATAACTAAACGGTTTCGACTAGTTTGCAAACAAAAATTATGTAATTAAATAATTAGCTGAAACCATAGTGGTTTTTTTCAAACACCAAAGACATGTTGATGTGATAGTTTCCAAAAAAAAAAAAATGTGAGGAACGTGTTTTGTTTGTTCACGTTAAGGGCGTTCAAGCGGAGAATAATCGTAAATTTATATTTGTATGAACCAATGTTAGTTTTGTAGAAGTTGCTTGAGTGTACATTTTCCTCTTACAAAAAAAATAGCTCAACCAGTTTCCCAAAATGACAATTCAAAGTCAAAATTTACAAGTTTCTCGTTCTTATAAACTGCAGAAACCGATGAACAAAATTAAATAAATTCACACACAATCTGCATGTCACGGACAACTGCTTGACGTGTTTTAAAATGGATGACAAAATATTTTTGTATTTAAAAATATTTTCTGAAGACACAAAATTTCTTGGTACAAAAATATTTGTGATTTTAAAAACATGTTACGCAGTGGTCCGTGACATGTAGTCTTAGTGCTAATTTTTCCATTTCGTTGTGTTCATTGCTTTTTGCGGATTATAATAACAAAAAACATGCACATTTTGACACTGAAATGCCGTTATGGGAAAACTGGCTAAGCTAATTTTCGTTCGTAAAAGGGAAATATTCCCTAAAGTAACGTCTACAAAACTCTGCTTCACACAAATATAAAATTATGATATTTCCTCACTAGGACGGCCTTAAGCCCCAAAAATAATTCCCGCAAATGCAGTAGCCCTAAATATGTATACGGATTGTAAAATAAAACAACTGCGCAAAATAATTACGGGATCAGTCAACACTAATTAGGTGAACGTACATAAATAATTAGAATATGAGACGAGATTGCTGTCAGACACAGAAGTATAAGCTCATTATTGACAAGGGACGCGATATTTCATCAGGACAGCAGAAATAAACAAACACGAACACTACAACATGGTCTGGTCTCCCCGAGCGGACATTACCGCTGTATACTAGGGCTGTTACATATTTTGTTGTATATATTTGTATGAATTCCAAACTGAAAACTCAAATTGACATCAAATTTATTCAATATTGATACATCGGAAATACGACAGTATCGAATATTCGGTGTATTGAAAATTCCAATACATGAAAATTTGTGATAGTATCAGAACCGGCAATATCATCGAAATCGACCGTACCACCGAAATTGACAATAGATCGAAATAGACTATACATAGAAATTAGCGGCGGTGTTGCTAAAAATGTGAAGAGGAAAATATACTTTAAACAGTGATAACTTACCACTTGTGGAAAATCTGCAAAATAAAAAACTGCAGGTTCGACGGTAGAATAAGATGTGCAGACTTACATAAGAAAGACGTGTGTGATGCGCTACTTGTTCTATATATCATAATAGGAACATTTATGAGCTTAAAAGCTAACGAGTTTCAAAAGTTACTTATTTGGAATAATTTAAATTCTGTTTAAATTTTTATCAAAACATGATCTCGTTTAATGGTATGGTCTCTACATTAAGTAAATGATAGATTTTGTTACCTTTAAACATATTAAGAGTATTTATCAATTTTAAAAAAATATATATAAATGGATGTTACGATGTATCAGTATTTTTATATCGATATATCGATATACCGAAAAATATCGGATGTTATCGATCTGATCGACATGTCAAACATATCGAGTATATTGAAACGGATGATAGCGAAGACACACTATTGCACGCCTACGTAGCATGGGCACAGTGAGATAAACATGACAATCCATCACAGTCGCTTTTAAGTGAGGTTATGTGCGGAGAACGAGCTGACCACAGGCAGATACTCCACCCTCCTCATGTCATTCACCAACCCAGCTCTGTTTGGACGAGTAGTATCCTCAAACAGAACTACTTTATAATGCATAGTAATATACTTACACACATATGCACACAAGCACACACCTTCCAAACAGCTCCCACATGTGATGAGTTATATTTAACGTATAACTTTGAACATCATCGCTAACTTCTCGCGTCAATAAGACTCGTAATCGATGGTCGACGTTCATGCGGGACCCTCCGTCTGAGATGAGAGCATGAAGTAGCAGCCATACTACATTCTGGTACCAAATAATTTGCCCGACAAATTGCGACCTAACTGTACATTACTAGCTCTATTGCCACGCTTGTATTGCAGCTCAAGGTAAATAAATAAAATTTGCAGTATAGTCGCCGATTTAACGTTTCTCTTCTCAGAATTCCAAAAAAGCAAAAAATAATATAATTTAAATATGGCGACTGAAACCGAGCCTTAATCAACTTTCTACTTCATACGTACGTACATTAGGGGGGCGGTCTACTGCAATTTTCATCACCATGTTTTTTTATTTGTACCAGATATTTTTTATCTTATTTTAGACACAAAATGTGACTAAATTTGACTCTTGTAAAATATTTTATAATTCTCATAGTTTTCGCGTAATGGCTTGTTTAAGTCATATTTTTGCATGTTTCCGTTTTAACGACTACACTAAAACCAACTGATATAATCACAGTGGATAAATATATTGCAGGCTACAATGACATGCTCATAAAATTAAAAAATAAACATTATTTGTATTTTTTAAAAAATTATTGAACTTTTTAAATTTTTATTTTTAGTTTCAGCAATTTTTTAAAATTCAAAAAATTTTTATTCTTAAATTTTATGAGCATGTAATTGTAGCCTGTAATGTCTTTATCCACTGTGATTTTTTTGAGTTTGGTATATCAGTTGGTTTTAGTGTAGTCGTTAAAACGGAAACATGCAAAAATATGACTTTAACAAGCCATCACGCGAAAACTATGAGAGATAAAAAAATTTTACTACAGTCAAACTTTGTCACATTTTGTGTCTAAAATAAAAAAAAATATCTGGTACAAATAAAAAATAAAAAAATGGTGATGAAAATTGCGGTAGCCGCGCCCGTAAGTGGTGGTTGTGAATGCAGCCTGCCTGAGCAAACGTTAAATATCAACTGAATATTAATTTATTTTGAGAAATCATTTGAGTCGGTCATTTGAAAAACAATTTAAGTCAATCTCTACCAAAATGAATTTCTCAAATGAACTCAATAGTTCTTGTGTCTTGCTACTACAGCAAAAGATGTTTAATAGGCTAATACGTATATTTACCTCTGTACAAAATTGTAACACCAACAACTCACTTAGGTAATATAAATTTGTATATGTTATTTCTCAAATGACTGATTCATTTATCGGGTGGCAATAAATTATGTAATTCGTTTCAGAAATAGAAATAAAGTACGATCAACTATTACCGACGTTTTGTAATGACATAAACAATTTCCGCGCATGTCTAGATTAAATATTGTTGTGAATCCAGTCTCTAATACTTAACGTAAGTTCGTGTGTTCGTACGTACGTTAAGTGTGGTTGTGAATCCGCCTTTACTCCATCACCACAGGTTAGGGCCTTGCTGCCGTGTTTCTTCTGTTTTCGCAAAAATATTTTTTTTTACGCCTAAATAGAGCAGATATCAAAAACCAGTTTGGAAGTTACTGTTTTCATTACATTGGGTACTTTTTTTATGCCATAAGTACTGTGGTTTTAGCAAATTATGTACTTAATAAAATGTTTTGTTACTTAACTTATTAGTCGAAACAGTTTACTTTATTGTGTTGGAAAAAGTTAGGTATCACAGCAAAAACAATTTTTCAACAAAACGGTCCAGAGATATCTGTTCTAGATAAAGTTTAAAAACATATAATCGCAAAAACATCAGAAACACGGGAGCATAAGTAGTTTTACAAAGATTTCGAGAATATATTTTTTTAAACAACCTAACATCAATATAGAAGAATCGCGACATTCTTGACACACATACATTTATAAATAGGCGCTTAATTTTTTTCCTAACAACGAAACACGCGCACTGGAAAAAAAAATTGTTGGAAGTCTTCCCTGCAAAATAATTTTGTAGTAATCACAAAATATTTTTGTGTTGACAACATTTTAGTGGTGTCAACAAAATATTTTTGTGATTGCCACAATATTTTAGTGGTGTCAACAAAATAGTTTTTGTGGTAGCCACAATATTTTAGTGGTGCCAACAAATTTTTTTGTTTGTGGTGACCACAGTATTTTAGTAAAGCCAACACAATATATTTGTGGTGGCCACAATATTTTAGTAGTGACAACAAAATAGTTTTGTGGTGGCCACAATATTTTAGTAAGTGACAACAATTTTTTTTGTGGTGGCTAAAATATTTTAGTGGTGCCAATAAAATATTTTTTGTGGTGCTCACAATATTTTAGCGGTGCAAACAAAATGTTTTGTGGTGACCACAAAATAAATTTTGCAGGGCGAATCTCACAAAATATTATTTCCGTGTGCTCCTCCCCTTCAGTTCTTCAAACCGAAGAATCCTATTGTGTTATAAAAATAAGCATAAATCGACCAAAAGGGCAAACAGTGCAATATCTCGTAAAATGTTCAAATACAATAGAGAAAGCTGAGTTTGTTGAGAAAATATGTATGCATCTTTCTGTTTCAATGTCTCACGTACACGTCGACAGCTCTGCTTCGTTATTGGCAGCGTGTCTTTGTTCATAAATATGTCTCATTTGACAGCAACAATCAGAATAATGTAATTGTAACACTAGACGTCTGTGATTTGCAAGTATAGCCCCGAGACAAGTGAGTTAAAACGTCTAGTCACTGGCCATGGACCAGAGCTGCAGATGTTCACATTAGACACCAAATAATGTACAAATATTTTTCGTCACAATATCGTGGCACTACTAGTAGAACATTGCACCGCACGGTCTCGAATTTTTCCAAAGCATTGTGTTCGAAATTGAAATCTTTAAACCGAATACGGGGGAAAAAAACTACCCTACCGAGGATTGCATGAACCAGATGTGATCGCTCCTGTGCTTACAATTTGCTAGGTTTCATATATTTTCTTGGACGAAAGCAAATCTCTCCCTCGGATTACTCTGCAAACTTCTTGAGTTGAAAATTAACTCTACTCGAATTAATTCTGTGCCTTTTCGTATACGACTGAGAACAGTAGGCGAGTATCTGGCTGTATTGCAGGCTGGTTAATCTCTCTCTCTCTCTCCCTCTCCCTCTCTCTCTCTTTCCCTCCCGAGACGGAGAAGTCACTTCAACGGGAAAGGCGATTCGGCCGACTTCTATCCACGGGCAATATTGCGCTGTTTACAGGCAAGGCCACTACAATCTATTATTTTCCTGAATATGGCAGTAACAAACAAGTTCACGATTAGTTAGCCTTTTTATAAACCTAAGTGTGAGAAAGTCCTCTCTTGGACAATACCTCCAGGTGTGTGTGTGTGTGTGTGTGTGTGTGTGCGCGTGTATATATTATATATATATATATATATATATATATATATATATATATATATATATATATATATATACACGTTTGGTAGGCCTACATCGAGTAAACCTACAAGAATCATGTTTGGACTTCTCAGGATTTGAACCCGCACCCATAATAATATAGTCAGTATACAGTGGTAGTAAATAATCTGTGTAGGGAAAGGGGTGACTTACTCCGTGACGTGTTGCCACATTGTGCGCGTAAAATTTCATCGCTCAACATTTCGTCAGTAACATTTTCGTCTCCAATTTAGCTCAGAATTCGCGTGGTATACTTATATTACGGCGATTTCTAGACATCTTGTATGTGTATGTTTATATATACTGTTACAAGTTTAGCAAAATTACAAGTGGGCGATTCTCTGAGCTCTTTGGGATAGAGAAATAAAAGAGTTTAATTACGTTATTAATTTACTAGTTCATTTAGCTTACAAAAATGCACAAAACAGCAATCAACTATAACTTTCACAGCACCCTAATTATGCACACAATTACTACTGTGTCACAGAAACGTTAATTTACTTTGACAATTAAAGCACCAAAATTTTTACCATTAATAAAAGACTACAAATCACAGTAAAAGTTCAGTAATATATCCAATCAACAATCTTTCAAATAGTGACAATGTACAACCTAAACAGTCGGAGGTGGTGATGGCTTATCATGTGCTGCGCAGCACCCAGAGTGCACTACTGTCTTCATTCTTAAGGTCTTCAGTTCGACTCCCGTCGTGCACCTCCTTGTCCGTCGACCCGCAGCAACAGTCATCTTGTTTCGCCCAATACTTATCCGAAGGCATGATGCCTGCAGCCTCACAGTAGACTCTCACATCACCAAGATGCCTTCACCAGTCTCTCTCCACAAGCATAGCACATTCTTCTTGCACGTCCAACAACGAACTCTCCCCAAATCTGTTTATTCGGGGCTTATATACTCAGACCAAACTCCGGGGATTAACCGAACTACAGGGGTCTAACAATAGACATTACATCATGCTTGGGACGTGACTTGAGCCTCGTAGGCTGGTCTCGTACTGTTAAGGCGCAGTTGACACAGGTCTCTATGCTGTAGTTCGGCATGACTCCCACCATGTAGCTGTCCAGCTTGTGAGTAATGGACTAGTCCATAAGGTGTTTCGACACAGTTCCCAACCACCCAACTCTCAGAAACACAGTACGCAACAATATGTACACATACACACATATACATACACATACACATATACCACATATACATACACATATATACACTTGTACATATATACATACATATACGCACATGCACGTGCGAGATCTTATGCAGAGATAATATCGCTGCGCTGAAACTTGTTTTGGACATAGCACAGCTAAGTTTGTCGTGCTACAAGCAGAGAAGAAAAGGTAAGCTGAAGCGACGTGTGTTAGACAAAAAAACCAGAGCAGACAGAAAAAGTCAACAAAAGCCCTTGTCTGGGAGATTTGGCCCTGTAGCGGTTCAGTTAGTCTTAAATTAACCCGATTGCATTCATGCAGAAATTAATATCTGGGCCGGCAGCTTTGTGATTACTAATTTCACACAACTAATGAGTTGAGTAGCTGCGCCGATCCCCCCCCCCCCCCTTCCGACAACACCCTCAAATAAAAAGAGGTCGAGTCGAACCTTGTGTTTAGACATGTCCCATCAAATGTCCTGATTGCAGGACACGGAATGCCAGCCAAGGATACAGGTTCTTCGCGCAGCGAATGATCCGGCGTGTAATTAGAAATGCTATTTCGACTGTAACTCCGAAATGTTTACGACGGCAAAAACCGGCAAACTTTTTGCACCGATAATTGCTCCACAGAAGTGACTGTCCAAAACCACAAAGACCAAAGCGACTCGTGACTTGACAAAGCTAAGGTTATTTCTACTACAGGTTGTAAAAATCAATATTCACCTCAGTTTTCACTGCATTTTTAATTTTGTTTTTGTACCATATTGTTTCTTATTTTAGACATAAATTGTGATTAAATCGAAAAAAATCACAGTGTATAACAATGTTGTAGGTTATGATTTGACATATATATAAACAAAAATAAAAAAATTGTATTTAATAAAAAATGTTGAATTTTGTAATGAAAATTTTAAAATTTCAGCATTTCTTTAAACATACAATATATATATATATATATATATATATATATATATATATATATTTTTGTTTTAAATGTGTCAAATCATAGCCTACAATATTGTTATACATTGTGAAATTTTTTTCAGTTTGATGTGTCAGTTGGATTTAGTGGCGTTGATAATACCGTAAAGTACAAATTTTGACGTTTATGGCTCATTAAGCAAAAATTATGAGAGATAAAAAAATTTCCTAAGAGGAAGATTTAATAACAATTTTTGTTTAAAATAAGAAAATAAACATCTGGTACAAATATAAAAATAAATAAAGATGTTGAAAACTTAGTGAACCGCGCCCTTAAAAGTATGCCACAGGGAAATTTATACCGCTTGAGCGCAGGTATCGCTAATGGGCGCAAGCTGACCAATCACGGAGATTTCCTGAATTTTAAGTTACATTATGCTGATAATTCAAAACGCGAAACTGGTTTATTTTCCACCTGTGATAGCTGCGAAACTAGCGCTAGAAATTTCCCCTTTGCCAAACTCTCTCATAATAAAACAAATTTTCTTTCAAACATATAGTAGAATTAACCTTAACTATGCCCATCCAAGCTTTACTCTCAGCACTAGCAAGGATATGTAAGCACTCTGTGTGCATCAACTATGCTAACGTATGTTAAACTACCCAGACCGCCGAGCGCTGTGCAAAGATTCGACCGTTAAAAGATTATTCGAAAACTTTTCAGTGTAAGTTAAGTCTGCTTAGGAACAGTGGCGGCTCGTGCGTCGTTGCCAGATGGGGCTGCAGATTGTCAGAACTGTACACTCTTGATGAACGTGGGGCTGCGGTGGCCGAGTGGTCAGACCGTTCGCCTCCACCAAGGCGATCCGGGTTCGATTCCTGGCGGGGTCGGTCCCCGGATTTTCGCATGTGGGAATCTTGCCGGACGATGCCGTTGGTCGGCGGGTTTTCTCGGGGATCTCCCTTTTCCCCCGCCCCTTCATTCCGGCGCTGCTCCATATTTATCTCATGTCACCGCACACCAGCGCTAAAGACCTCGATGTTGAGCACTGGCCAAATTCTCTCACTCACATGATGAACGCGGCGTAGACCAATGGCCATGAAATATTTGCCGGCTACTAGATGTGTTGTGACCACTCAGTAGTAAGGGGCACCTGCACATCAGCGTGTCAGTGGCTGTAGAGTCAACCAGCGCACAACCCTGTACAGCTCTTGGCAACTGCAGCCCTACCTGGCAACAACCCACGAGCCGCCACTGCTTAGGAAGTGGTCAGTACTTAACGTCTATGTCTTAAAAAACGCTGATGAGCGGTGGCATGAGGTAAGACTGCAGCAGCGCAGGAATGAAGGAGCGGAAGCAACGGGAGATCCCCGAGAAAACCCACCGACCAACGGCATCGTCCGGCACGATTCCCACAGCGAAACTCCGGGGATCGACCCCGCCGGGAATCGAACCCGGATCGCCTTGGTGGAGGCGAATGGTCTGACCACTCAGCCACCACGGCTCTACCTCTGCTAAGGAAGAACAATTTTAAAAAAACGTTACACCTGTGTATGCGCATTTCAGGTCCTCTATTTTACCTCTAAAGTTTATTTTTACGCTGTCGAAAATATCGACAATGGGTGTTTTTGTGGTCCTATTTAGGTATGATAATATCGACGCATGTCCAATAAATCTTTATGTTCAACATTGCGCCATTGAGGGCCGTATCTATAGACCTTTCGAATGACAACCAACTGCTCACCAATGCTTTCTCTATGGGGATAGCGGTTGGTTGTCATTCGAAAGAGGTTTATAATATCGGCTCTAAATACCTGCTAGAGGTGAGTTGTTGGCGAGAAGACTGCATTCCAATTCAGTGACTTGAGCCTAGAGGCTAGTGAGGCGAGTGCTGTCTTGTCACTTACGCACTTCTAGGCCTCCAACGCACAAAATTCGTTAACCCAAACGGCCATCTTAACAGCTGAAAGTCTTCGTGGAATAAGGACCTAACAGACAGTGGTTAAGAGTGATGCCTATCCCAGAGTCTTAGCAAGCGGAATGACATTTTAAATTAAACGTGACTCAGTAACTGATGAACACACACACACACACATTATATATATATATATATATATATATATATATATATATATATATATATATATATATATATATCTTTACGCTCAACATTGGTATAATATACTTTACACCGTTTTTTTTTTAACACAATGGAAACTGAGAGCAAATAAGTATATTCATATTCAAAAACCACCCGTATAAACTCCTACTCATATCGTGTGGGCCCCCTTTTTTTCCCCCACATTTTAATTCATATAGCAAGATTTTCATCACCACTGCGCAGAAAACGGTTTTCGTCTGAAAGCAATAGTATGAGGTCTAGGAATTAGTGGATACCAACTGTACCACGTGATTATGTCGTCAAGACAAGGAATTAAAATGTTCTTGCACGAATGACAAACTACAATATTTATGCAGCAAAAATGAAGCATAGTTAGTGTCAGACAAAAATCATTTCGCAAATCCAATAATTAAAAAAAAGACTACTGCGACCCACCAGACAGGAAAAGCAACTGCAGTCTGAAAAAGAATAAGCCACATCGTTGGAATAATCATGCAAGATAATTATACACTAACAGCATATAACTTATAACAGTGCCACTTGTTTATTCAAACAATGAAGTCAACTGTTACAATTACAAAAAAAATTGTTAACGTAATTTTGCGATAATTTTGGCGTGGGGTGCATTTGGGTATACTGGCATGCCTTATGTTAGCATTTTTCAAACAAAGTAGATTGCTTAGATATTTCCAGTACTTAAGCAGACGCCTGTAAATTTCAAAACGCATTAATTACGACTAGCACTGTTTGCATTTCATTTTTAAAAACCCTCTGGAGCCCAAGTTAAAAGTCTCTGAAACGTTTAACTGCGGCAATTAGACTTCGGTGATTTGTGCATAAACTTTCCAACACAAGTCGAGTAAATCACCGCACGAAATTAAACAACTAAAATTGCACGTCTCTGGTAATTTACGCGTGGCCATTCCTCAGAGACAAAGAAGAAAAGAGAGAACGAGAACTTTGCAACAGGTGTCTGCAGTGGGATGTTCCCGAGAACTCTCCAAGCGGTTTAAAGCCTATGGACAGTAGTTACAAGGTTACTTCTAGTGAAGGTTAGGAAGACGATGTAATTTATTATGGACGAGTTTAATAAGGGAAAATTTTTCGCCAATAACTGCGATGATGTTGGGATGAGGTCAGGATTCCAATAACAACCGACGGCTCACGAATAAGACGTGTTCGCTTCGGATCGACGTCAGTCTAAATAAAGACTAGGTATATTTTTCGTGTAATGTTTAGAGACATGCGAGTTTCGCCTATACTCACCCGAATGCAGTCAGTAGGGCCACGATTTTATGGCGAAAAGATATTTGCAACATTTGGCTTCAATGCGTTATGTGCACATCCACAGCTCTGCTACATCGTCTGTGATTAGATGATTTTACTCTCACTTGCCTGGTAAAATTACAGACGTACGGAGTCACAATAATCATATTCTGATTGGTGCAGTGAAATGAGATGCATGTCTGAACAAAGTCACACTGCCAATAATCATGAAGCACAGCTGCAGATGTGCACGTGAGACACTGAAACAAACTTGGACAGACATCTTTCCGCGACAAAATTGTGGCCCTAGCAATCACTTACGTTGTTTACTCCGGGCTTTCGTATATTCATTGCAGGACAGTGGGCATTTTACATTTCACCTATTTTATTGGTTGAAAAAGTCCTCAAAGCGCGTCACAAACTATCCGCCAACAAAAGAAGCACATACTTACTTGGAATCCAGTCTTCTGTAAGATAATAACGCGAAATATCATGTCTCTAGTAATGCTGCGTGTTTGTGGTAGTTTTCTCAGCAGGAGTAAAATTATTCGTGGGCCGTTTGCAGAATTTACAAAACATTGTAGGAATTGATTGAATTCTACCTTGTGCCCAAAATAATACACGAATTTTTCAGGTCATTACACATGCGTGAGACAGGTTAGTTTGACAATACTGAAAAGTGTATCGTTGCACCAGTATTCCTGCCCGGTACGACAGAAACCGCAGGTACTGGCCGCTGGTTCACGCACTCTGCCAAAAGACCAGTGCTGCGATGCTACCACCCTTGGGATTATGCCTGAACGCCTCTAAGGCAGTATCCCTTCTTAAAAAGAAACGATAACTACAGAGTCCTTTGGTACGAAAGGCTCAACAAGTAATCATACTAGGAGGCCTGCCTTGACGCAGGTCGCCGCACAGAGTCCTTGTGAACCACACCAATGGGTGTTGTGGGACACCATCGTGCACTCCGTGGTACATTATGGGTCTGAAGTTCAGTGTTGGGACTCGAATTGCCTGTATATTTTGAGGGATGGTCGCCCAGTCCACGAAAATATTTTGCTAGCTAAAACAACTATTTGTAACTCCTGATAGATTAAAATGTTGTGTAGGGACAGGGAAAACTGACGAACTCAGTTTAGGAATTCAAACAATTGGTAATTTCTTCTACAACTGCAAACGGATTGCGGTAAATACAAACTCTGAGTCAACAACAAGCATGTAAGTGAACATAAGAGCAGAATCCCGCCTTACCTGATCTTGCGGTTCTTCTTTAACAGCAGTCAATGGCTTAAGAGGAGTCCTTAACTGGCCAATGTACGGCGTTGCAGCGTGTCACGTGTATTCTTTTCTACGCGAAACAGCTTACTTATTCATATTATGTTTATTTAAGAAAAGAACACACACTTGAAACTATGCTTCTACGTTTTCAAAAATTCAGCACGCTTGTTGGAAACATGATTTTCGGGACATTCAAAACTCTGAAAATATTACCTGAATTCGTAAAGTGCAGAGAGAGGCGCATGCGTTGGTCTTCACTTCATACTATTCGAAAGTAAAATGTGCTCACCGCTTAAAGTCCCGTAGGCAAAAGACTACAAGGAAAACATTGCACGTTAGTTTGACGCGCTGCGAACAGAGGCGATATGCTTCTGGTCAAGAGTGGGACACTGGCTCTTATCGCTACGCTGTTCCCGCGCGTCGAAGGTGATAATTCGACACCGGCGAAGACTCCTCTTGAACATCCGATATTCTAGAATGAATATAACAAGTGCAGCTCGCCAGTCACTGAAGTACGGATTTTTTCGTGTTCGTAGACATTACATTCGTAGTTCGTGTTAATGAATTAGTTTTTATTTTATTATTTCTACGACGACTTGGGTTTTGCTGATATCTAGCAGTATAATTATCGCCTCTTGAATTAATTAAAATAAATGGAGCTAAAATTACGTATGTTTTTTTCTAACTAACTGCTAAAGAAATCGAAAGTACAGATTAGAATGGGACACATGTGCGTCTCATGTCTTCGCTCCATATGCCAAGACATGCGGGAAACATGCAGAGCAAGGATATGTGCATCGCTGCTATTCCGAGATTGGGTAAATATGACCGCGATTGAGGCCATGTTGATCTACTATAATCACTAGTTCTAACTACTGAAGGGACAGAGGGAAATCTGGTATAAACATCGTAAAAACCTCTCAACAGAATTCGATGTACAAAGGCATGAAATTTAAGTGGTAGAAAGTTTCTGCTGGATCAGTAGGAAGGTAAGGATCTACTAACTAGTGGCTTGAAAAGCTAGAAGAAAATTATTGGTCGGGAGGGCTATCATTCTTTTCTGTTGTTCACACGCTGGCATTCACTTTCACTAACCAGAGGGGGAGGGGCTTTGGCGGAGGGGGGGGGGGACCACAGCTCTGGTGAAGCATGCACCCGATATTGGGTGACACTCCATGATGTATGTCAATAATACTTATCTTTATGAGTCATTTCCGAATTGTAAGGATTTGATAAACAAGCTTGTTATTTATTGCCTTCCCTAGTTTGCTACACAAAACTGTCAAATATGGTTAAATCGTTTCTTTTAGCATATACCATATCCGCGGTCGGTATTCCTGATCCTGCAACGTCGTAGGTGTATCACATAAAAATAATGTGACGTAACCATGATTTGGGTTTGAGGAAAGACTGGGAGTAGGGATCGTCATGTGCTTAAAGTACTGGGTGGTTTAAAAAAAAACAATATAAAAGTGAGGACTTGTACAAAATTTACATTGTAAGAAATTTTCCATGTATTTCTGATACGTATCTCAAAGTATACGAGTATAAGAAAAAGAAGAAGAAGCAAGTATAGGGAAAATGCCATCTTTGTATGCGGATGATGCAATATATTGTGAAATTCGAATACCACGTATACGAAGTTTACTAAACTAATTTTTCATAGTGTACGTTCCACAAAAATGTCTACTTTCCAATATATGGGTAGGATGAGCTTTGATACAAACTAACATCCAACTCTACCGCTGTTTGACCGGTTCGGGCACTAATTAAATTTTAATGTCAAGTGGGGTTAAATAGTTTGGTGTGCGCTATGCTTATAGCGAGGTTGCTTACCGCGAGTAGCAAACGGCGTGCCGGATTCACGGCGATTTAAAGCGACCGTCTTCCCCACGCTTCAAATGCGTACGTGTTCGTGCACAGTTTTCTTTCTACTATACAGTTCCCCTGTGCTCATTGTACCAACGTACGCAAAGAAAATAACACTTCAGATAAGGTCGGAACCTCATTGTTAAGACACTATGCTCAATAAAAACAGTTACCAAGCCCCCCCAACATGGCTAAAAATGGCCTTCTCTGCCGTACTTCAAAATGGACTAACCGGATGTCTGTGAAACTCAGATTGCGACCTGCACTGAACTTAGTTGCAGACTTTCCACCAATAAAATTATATGGTCACCGCTTAATGTCCCATAGTAAAAACCGTTCCGCGGGAAGCTTGCACGCTAGTTCAGCGCCTGGCTCGTTGAGGCGACGCGGCATTTGATGCGCGTTCCAAGGACACCCTTACGTCACTCGTCATTTCTGAGCATCTAACGCGCAGATAGACGGTGCCCTTAAGGATCAACCAATTATACATCAAATGTGTAGGAATCCCTGAGAAGTTACTGGTCGTACTGGATACTAATTCACTACGTACGCTGATGGCCACAGTTTCCTTCAATGCAGCTCGTCCATGCGGTGACTGAAGGTGCATTGCTTTGCAGAGTGTGCATTATAAAAGTACAGATCTGAGAATTTGCAGCCCTGCTTTGCTACACTACACCGGCCGCATCTAGTGAGCCACCCGGGCCTCATCTACACCCCCTCCTCCCCCCCCCACACTTATGATTTGGCTTGAACCACTTGTGTAAAGTAAATTCATCCGACTCAAGTGTAACTCGAAAAAAGTCTCCCCCGTGCATGCGCATAAGAGGGAGAATTAGTTTGGATGAGCTTGAAACACGGAAAAATACTATGCTGAGATTCAAAGGTCCGTTGTAGCGCAGCTGTAACAACTCGCGCATGCGCAGAACGGTAGAGACGTGTGCCAGCGTTGTCTACTAGGAGAACAAGACCGGCCCAAAAGGCGAGTCGCCGCTCGTCGCCGCAGGAGCGCTGGCGTCGACTCCATTGTGCGTCGCCACAGCGGGAGTTACCGCCCTTTTTCCGCCGACACAACTCTCCGTCGTTTTTTTTCTTCTTCTCGACGCCCCCCTGGCCGGCTCCCTTTGTCGTCGCGGAATTTAATTACTCCGATTGCATCTTGCCGGGAGGTAAGAAGGCGGCTGGCGGTCGTAGAATGAAGGGCCGGCAGCTGCAGGTAATTACCCCGACATTGTGGGTTGAGGTGGGGGGTGGCCACAGGACAAGTGCGTTTACACACCGCATTTACTTCCTGCCGCCCGCGACGAAGCTCGCCACGTGGATACCCCTTGTGGCGGTCCTTTTATAGTAAGAAGGAATAAGACCGGACCTGCTGAGCAGAACCCTTATAACAGACGAAAAGGAGGGGGGATGACGTGAGAATGGTGTCAGAGTGGGGGAACGGCAGATACCCGAGAAAACCCGCCGACCAACGGCACCGTCAGGCAAGATTCCCACACGTGAATATCCGGGGCCCGACCCCGCCGGGACTCGAACTCGCATCGCCACTATGAGAGGCGAGTACTCTAACCATTGCGCCAACCCCCCCTCCCCTTAAGGTTCTTATCTAGGTAGGCTGCGTAGGTGTATGTGAGGCACAAAACCAATGTAGCGTTAAGAGTGACCCTGGTCGGCGTATGTAATACATTATCGCCTCTACAGGCAAACCCAGTAACTGGCGCGCAGAGCTTTACTATTATTCATTTCCCTATGAGACTTTAAACTGTGACCGTATTATTGTTATCTGAGATACCTATGGTTCAAATTTCATCGCTTATTTACATTTTCTGTTTTTTTTTTTCCGAGTCCGGTTGGAATTTTCCAAAATACGGCAGTTTAATAAGCTGTTTTTAGCAATTTCGAGGGTCTTGGAAATCGTGTTTCCAATAGGCGACCCTAATTTTTAAACGGATAGAAACATTGTTTGGAATGAGTTTTCTTTTCATAGATGTACAAACGTAATTTGCGTTGAGATGTTTCTTCCAACTATAACTAGAGACGAACTTTTCGCGAAAAGAATTTTGCCCCACTTTGTTCCAGTGCCTTATGTGCACGTCTGCAGTTCTGCTTCATAGATATTGGCAGCGTGCCTTTGAACTGTGACGTTTCTCACTTGACTGTACCAATCACAATGAGGTTACTGTAACACCACACGTCTGTGATTTGCGTGTAAAACCCCACGACACACGAATGTCAAAACATCCAATCTCTGACCGTGAAGCAAGTCTGCAGACGTGCACACAAGTCACTGACACAAAGTGAGGCAAATTGCTTTTCGCGAAATGTTCATGTCTCTACTTATTAACTCGCTGCAATGAGTTTCAAGCGCAGGTAGATAGGAACCTTTAAGGCGTTCAATTGGGGGAAATTCAAAATTTTATATTTGGGGTTAGTTTCGTAGACATTACCTGAAAGTACATTTTCCTCTTATGAAAAATAATTAAGCTCAGTAAGTTTTCCCAAAATTGCATTTCAAAGACAAAATTTGCATAATTGTATTCATACAATCTTGAGAACCAGTAAACATAATGAAATGGACAAAAATAACATCAAAAATACATGTCACTGTCTACAGTTTGAAACACATAAAAACTCATTATAAACCACTTTTGTATTTTTAAAAAAATTGCTAAAAATAACAAAAAACAAATAACAAATTTTTTAATTATTTTTAAATACAAAAAATTTTTAATGATTATTTTATAAGCTTCAAGCCATAGACCGTGACATATGATTTAGTTGTAGTTTTTTTTATTACATTATGTTTACTGGTTTTTAAGTAAGAAATATCCCAATTCTGAATTTGAAGTGCCATTATGAGAAAACTGGCCGAGATAATTTTTAAGAGGAAAATGTATCTTCAAATAACACCTATAAAACTTACACTATTTCATACAAAAATTAAAATGTAATTTTATACCCACTTGTACACCCCTAACTGTGAGTCCAGCATGCTTTCAGATAACAACGCAAAAAGTTCTGGTTTCTAGTAATAAATACAACAGTGTGCTTGGCGTAAAAAATAACAGACATGACACGTTACAACGCTATAATGTCTATGTGTATTTATGTTCCCCGCAGCTATTGACCCCTGGGCTGCGCCTCGTTCAAGGCCGCAGTCAATATACCAAGCCGACCTCAACACTTAGCCGACAGTAATGTCTGCACGGGAGAGCCACCTGTAGCATGGAACACACAACGAGACAGAAGCGAAAATACTCGGTGCGTGCAGCGAAGCGAACTACTTACAGTAAGCCACACGTGAGTGACCTTGTTACCATATTCCTCCCTGATTGCAGATATTCAATATGGCCGCCACACAGGGTTGACAGTGTATCGGTCTCGTCTTTTATTACTTTTCACTACCTAAATTATCAATCAAGGGATTTGTTGTTTAATATTTTTATTCCCTATACCATTTGAAGTACAAATAAATTTTTGTTTTACTTACTGATTATTATTAATGTAAAAAACAGCACTTCTGTAACATTTCACTCTACCTGTGTTGATATTCACACCTATTGTTTTGTTTTCTTTTGTCCTGGTTTCTATAGCGCTAATTATTTCTACATACTTAAATTCATATTTTTAAACGAAAAAAAAAATAATCGCAAAATAATCTCTCGCTTATCTTAATTCAGTGATATAATTTTAAAAAATTTTTTTTTCTTTAAAACATGTTAAATAAATTAGGAAGTTCTATTTAGACAAACGAACATCGCTTACAGCCCAAATGTAAACACGTTAGCTCTTGCATAACATATTCAAATTAATTTTATTTTATTGGCATCAATGGCATTGTTCCTATACGTTTCTATACTACAAGAAAGATTTTGTAGAAAGTCTTCCCTGCCAGATTATTTTGTAGGAAGCTAGTTTTTTTTAAGTAAGTACAAAATAAGTTTTGTAGGGTGAATACCAACCAAATACTGTATATCCTCAGCTACCAGTACATTGGCTGCTGTCCCAGTGATTGGCCAGTTGTACACGAGACAAGGTAGCGCGGGAGTCTGGAGTGTTATCATTCACGTCTACTATTGGTTCACAGTTCTCAAGGCAGTTAATTACCCAGTCGCACAAGTAACTAACGTTTACAGTAGTTTGGAATCTAACGGCATGTCAAATGAACACGGGAAATTTACGGGTCTTAATGTATATTAAATATATACCCATTTTACAAATCTTATCTGTATTTATCTGCGGCCAGCAAGCGTGACAATAGCGTGTATAGTACACCATAAATAGAAACAAAACTTACACGACCCAGTTTCATTAAGATTCCACTATACCCCTAATGTACACATTCTGTGTTTTAAAGCCATAATATTTGTTTTAGAGCATAAATAAATAAATTTAGTTTGAAGAACCAGTTTAATGTATGCAACATGTTTGCATTAAATTTGTTTTATGCGTTAAATGCTATTTCTAATCAGTGATAAAAAATGAGTACTAATTTTTTTCCTATCACAGAAATACTAAAGAAAACTTACATTAAATTGGTTCTTCAAACAAACATTTTAATCATACTCAAAAACAAATATTACGGCTTTGAAACAAAGAATTTGTACAATATGGGAATAGTGGAATCTTAAGGGCGCGGTCTACCGCAATTTTCATCACCATTTTTTTTTTTATTTTTTATTTGTACCAGATATTTTTTTTCTTATTTTAGACACAAAATGTGACTAAATTTGGCTCTTATTAAATTTGTTTATATCTCATAGTTTTCGCGTAATGGCTTGTTAAAGTCATATTTTTGCATGTTTTCGTTTTAACGGCTACACCAAAACCAACTGATACACCAAACTAAAAAAAAATCACAGTGGATAAAGACATTGCCGGCCACAATGGCAAGCTCATAAAATTAAAGAAAAAAATTATTTTAATTTTAAAAAAATGCTGAAACTGAAAATTAAAATTTAAAAAGTTCAATATTTTTTGTTTAAATACAAATCATTTTTATTCTTTAATTTTATGAGCATATCATTGTAGCCTGCAATGTCTTTATCCATTGTGGTTTTTTTTTTCAGTTTGGTATATCAGTTGGTTTTGGTGTAGTCGTTAAAACGAAAACATGCAAAAATATGACTTTAACAAGCCATTACGCGAAAACTATGAGAGATAAAAAAATTTCATAAGAGCCAAATTTAGTCACATTTTGTGTCTAAAATAAGAAAAAAAATATCTGGTACAAATAAAAAAATAAAAAAAATGGTGATGAAAATTGCGGTAGACCGCGCCCTTAAGATTCCACTATGCCCATATTGTACAAATTCTTTGTTTCAAAGCCGTAATATTTGTTTTTGAGTATGAATAAAAAATGTTTGTTTGAAGAACCAATTTAATGTAAGTTTTCTTTACTATTTCTGTGATAGGAAAAAAAAATAGTACCCATTTTTATCACTGATTAGAAATTGCATTAAATTTGTTTTATGCGTTAAATGCTAACATGTTGCATGCATTAACCAGCGATATCGTTAATAGCGTACACATTCTATTTACGCTAAGTTATTGAAAAACTAAGAATGTGTGTAACTAAATATTATTAAACATGCCTAGATTGAAATGTTATGAATGTTTCTCGTATGTTATTTAGATTTATAGTTTCGTGTGCTGTGTGCTGCTGTTGGACAGTTTATAGTGTTTTTTTTTCTTTCGTATCAGATAAAGAGGCTATAAAAATAACCTACACAGTATGTTCAAAGAACACGGGAGCTATGCGCAAAACACCAAGAAAATTAATTCGTGAATAAAATCACAAATTATCGTGTGGCGTGTTTGCAACTAGTAACAGAATTTCATATATAGCTTGTGTTCAGTATGATTAGGCGCATTTCCAGCTAAGCATTCATGTTGGTTGTAGTATCCGTGGAGATGCTGTGATTTATGTAGCCCACACGTTACTGGCGACTTACAAATTCTTGTAAAGCTAGTATTTTTATTTCTTGCAATGCAGATATCTGGAGAAATATGGTGGAAGAAGGGAGAAAATTATGCATGTTTCAAATATACTATTTATATTGTATACGGATGAGAGTTAGGTAGAAGTTCCTAGATGGAACAGGGTTCCTTAAAAATATTTATTAGCTTGGTTATTATTTATTTCATTACCTACGGTAGCCGCGCATTTATAAATATTTATGACGCCGGTTGTAATTGGATGGAAACGAAATTCGATAACGTGCCTGTTCTTCTTATTGGCCCGACCCCCGGGTATTAAATTCACTGAGTGGAAGCGGTATTTATTACACCGTGTAACGGAGAAGTTCTCCACGATGGCGGCTTGTATTCGACACGGGTCGGGTCCAGCATTCTTGCTGCCGTAAATCTGGTACACGCGGTAGTCCTGGCTGTGTCTGAGGCACCCCCCGCCGAGATTCTGCCTCTTGGGGTCCCGGCCTCGAACCTCCGGCAACAACCCTTGTCCCAGGGAGTTTTCACAAACATATTACGAGGGCGTGGTGCATAAATCAACACTAAAATATTGTATTCATTTTATTGGGCTTTACGTACAGTTGACGACGAGTTTTGGTGACGGTTACACACAACTTTACAAAAAGGAAGTCACTAGGTGAGGAATCGGCCATGGTCTATGATAAGGAACCGTTCAATCTATTTCGGGAAATCCGAAATCAGGAGAGCAGGAACTTGGTATCGAACCCGGGTCCTCCCGAGTACCAGTGTGTTACTGCTGTGCCACTTCGCTCTGAAGACTTGGCGGAGAGTGGTGGCGAATTACCCCCCCCCCCCCCGGCCCTTTTTTCCCCAACAATTGACGGTAACACTTTTGAGTGGACAAGGGTAATTTTCTCGGCTCTCTGGACATCTTAAGTTCGATACTTGAAAGATTCTTCGACAAAGACCATGGCCGATTCCTCTCCCAGTTGCTGTATTTGTACCAAGTTGTTTGTCACCGCCTCTAAAGATATAGCTGTCGACGAGACGTATAGCCCATTCATGTTACTGTCCTCTTCCTCAAACCCAAAATGAAATGAAAAATTCGTTCATCTTGTGCTAGTAACAAATATCAGACGACGTGAACCACACCCCCGTAGCTAACTAGGACTGGACGTAGTTCGCCGAACAAGCAGTTGCAATTAAAAATCTAGAGTTGAAATTGCGATGCTTTGGTTCTCGGAAGCACGATGATTAGTTTACAGAGAGAAATAAGCCGTGTCATCGTACAATATCCATTATTAGTTCTTTTGTTTCTACAGTAGCGATCGCTTGAATGTATTTCAATGGCGTCAAAATTTTAACTAACCTATCTACAAAAAAACATTTGGAAGACAAGATGTTTGTTGTACGCTGTTTATCACACGCAAGACAACATTAATCTGGTAATATGAAAATTTACGCACCTGCTATTGGTTCTGTGGTCTTACAAAAACAAAACAGTACAGATTTGTTGCCTGTGCCATCTATCACACTGTTAACTACGATGCTGTATGTAATAAGTAAATTAAATGGTTACCGTAGGCCTTTCACGGTGGACATTTTGAGATCCAACCTAAGTTAACTATCTATAATAATATTTTATATCGGCGTCAAGTTTTCCACCAAAATAACATTATATATGGTCACCGCTTGCATTGAGGGTGTTCAGAAGCAATGAAATCATAATTTTATATTTTTATGAAATATTGTTAGTTTTTTAGACGACACTTGTGAGTAAATTTTACTCGTAAGAAACATTTTTAGCTCTCATAGTTTTCTCATAACGAGGCGTCAAAGTCAAAATTTGCTTGTTACACTGTCATGCAAATATTAAAAACCAAATGACCTATTTAAACAAAATAATTCACTGTGAACTTACACCCCATGAGCTATACAATAAAACAATAAAAAAAACCACAGCGTAATATTTAGAATTAAAAAAAAAAATTGCAAAAGTACAGAAAAAAAAAGTTGCAAATGCGTTAATTTTTTTCACTTACAAAAACAGTTCGCGGGATTTTTCAAACGTTTTATTTCGTAGCCAATAGTATATTATTTCACGTACGTAAGTCAACTGGTTTTCACTATTTGCGTGGCAGCAGAACATGAAAATTTCGACTTTGACGCACCGTTATGAGAAAACTATGAGAGCTAAAATTGTTTCGTTAGAGAAAACTGCACTAACAAGAATCGTCTACAAAACTAACACTATTTCATATAAATATAAAATTATGATTTTATCGTACTTGAACACCCTTAAGCAGAAAGCTTAACGCAAGTTCAATACTTGGCGTTTAAAGGTGTTGTTAGTGTCCTCCTCAAGGGCGTTCACGTGACAAATATTAATAATTATTTATGTGCACGGCATAGTGATAGTTTTATAGACCTTACATGTGACTATATTTTCCACTCGTAAAATTTTTTTAACTCTCATAGTTTTGCCGTAATGACATGGCAAAGTTAAAATTAGAAAGTTACGGGAACACAGTAATAACAAAAATCTTACTCGAACAAAATAATTTACACTGAAAATATATATTATGGGTTATATGCTAAAATATTTAAAATCACACAATGAGATTCCTTCGTACTGTTTCAAAACAAATCTGAAAATGACCATTTACTTCATTTATGGTAATATAAAAAAAAATGCAAACGGACTTCGTTGTGTGTTTTAGTATTTTCGCATATTACCCACAATGTCTAATTTCAGTGTAAGTTATTTCATTCGGTTAAGTCACTGATTTTTCTTATTCCTATGTTCCCGTAACTTGCACATTCTGACTTTGACATGCCGCTATGGAAAAACTGTGAGAGCTAAAAAATGTTTACATGTGGAAAATGTCACAAGTAACGTCTGTAAAATTAACACTATGTCGTGCAAATTAAAAATTACGCAGTTTTTGCCAGGAGAACACACTTAAGGACCTTCCCTAGATGGGTTGCGTTTGTCTGTGTGATGGAGTTGTGAGGGTGCCTCTGATCGGCGTATGTAATGCATTAACGCCTCTCCGCGCAAGCCACTCAGCTGTCGTGCAGTGCTTTGCTATTGAACGGCATGGGAAAAGACAATAGTAACTCACTTTTTTTCTTTAATATTATTATTGTATGCAGGAACACAGTGGTAATCTCATACTATACATTCCGATATAAAATATTACACAATATAACCACAAATGTCAGCACAGTGCAGAAATTATTACATTTCAGGTCATGCTTTCATAACTTATTAAACACATTAAATACCCATATAATTTATTAAAATACAAAAAAAAAACTTTTTTTATTATTGTCGTGTAGTTGCTTAATTTTCATTGGTTGTATAACTTTTAACGTAATTTATAAACAACGATGATTTTAATTAAATTTATTTGGTTACCATTGCCTCCCCCAGTGCCCTTCAATTGTACTTTTATTTCCAATGAGACTTCATGCGGTGACCAAATTATTTTATTTGCGTTAGCATAGTTCAAAGTATAACGCTCATTTCTACTGATATATATATTTTCGAATCCAGTTTAAATTTTTCTATATACGGCAGTCCGGCAACCATGTATTTTTCCATTTCGAGGGTCTAATAAACGTGCCGAATTTTTAAAAACATAGCGACATAGTTTGAAGTGCGAGTTCTTTTCGTATATACAAATATATGGCGCGTTAAATAATTTCGTGTATTTAAAAAAATAATTGTCGTAACTCGTTGCAATGCATTTGATGCGCAGATAGGGCGGGCCCTTAAGGCGGACCGACTACCCCACGCTTCAAATACGTTGTAGTATGTTAGTAAACAGGTTTTTTCTGCGAAAATATTCCACGTGTGCCCGTAGTGCCAACGTACAAAAAGAAAACACACTTCAGATAAGGTCGGAACCTCATTGTTAAGACGCCATGCTCATTAAAACACTGTTTCTAAGCCCTCCAATATGGCCAAAAACGCCCTTTTCAGACTTCCGTACTTCGAAATGTACTAACCGGATGTATGTGAAACTCAGACTGCGACCTGCACTGAACTTAGTTGCAGACTTTCCACCAATAATATTATATGGTCACCGTTTAGTGTCCAACAGTAAAAACCGTTCGGCGAGAAGCTTGCACACTAGTTCAGCGCTTGGATCGTTGAGGCGACGCGGCATTTCGTGCGCGCTTCAAGGTCGACCTTACTGCTCCGTCGCTTTTGAACTTCTCACGTGCGGGTAGGCGACGCCCTTAAGGGGCCCGCCTCTTGGCACATGTGTTTGTGTGAGAGAGGTATGGTGCTAAGGGCGACGTCGTATGGGCCATACAACGGTGCGTCGTCTCTACGCTTAAGGCGTGCAGTCATCACGAAAAAAACAAATTTCTTAAGGGACTTTAAGTGGTGACCCTATTGTTTTATTTACGAAATCACTTTACTAAAGTCCAATGCACTACCCTTAAGTGGTTTCACATGTATTAGGCTAGTATATTTTCCACTATAGCAGACTGAAAATCCCGTTCTGACCCATTTGACGTGCCCTAAAAGCGTATTTCTAATACGTGTGTTGTCTTGGTTGAAATTACTTAAGGTGGCCGTCTGGGTCCGCGACTAAATGTGATACCGACGTCCGGCTCTTATCGCTTTACATGAAAAATATTAATGAAATCGTTGATTTCTCTTCGTACGAATAGAAAAGAAGCATCATTTTAGCCGTGTATACCAATATTAAGCCCTTAATGAGGTTATGAATACATTATTTCGACCGATGAAAAGTGTCAAAATGGCCACTTTGGCACTTGATTTTAACATAGTTGAAATACTTGCGTGGGGTTCTAACGGGTATAGGCGGGTGGCTGGAACTTTGGTCTGTAAAATTAAACTATAAAATAATAGGATCGTCGCTTTAAATTTTTTGACGCATGCTTTCTCCCGCACGTCTGCACGCCACTGTTCTGTTGCCGTAAGGTGTCGCCCT
>PNEQ01018357.1:0-26040 GCA_003012365.1 Medauroidea extradentata | reverse complement strand
ACGTGCTGTCATTCCTTGTGGCCGCTAGTCGGGTAGTGGAGTTACGTTTATGCTCTGATCACCACTTATTACGTAGTTTGGCTATTAAATGTTCTGGACATTTCTTAACTCTTATTACGGAGGAAATAAAGGACGAGAATGGTACTTATGACACATTTAAAACTAAAGTTCTAGCTTTTGCCTTCCCCTCACGTGTGTTGCAGCGGTGTCAACGTGATTTTGTTTACCGATTTCAAAGGCCAGGTGAGCCGATGCAGTCGTTCATTGATTCTATTATTGATCATGAACGTGCCCTTAATATGTTTACTGCAGAGGAAGAATTGGTAAGCATTATTTTGGAGAATTTGGCACCTCATGTCAGGCAGTTGTGTACCTTATGTTTAGTTCCCAAAACCCTTCTGGATTTAAGAACGTTAGCTAGTGAAGGATCAGGGGCGTTTGGCTGCTACGTCTGAATACCGCACGTCTTTTCCTCCTCCGATTCAACATGCAATAGCGAGCTCCACTCAACAGTTACGCTCAGTGCATCATTCGCTTGCTGGCCCTTCCCGTGTTGTCACCAATAATGGCGGTGGGCGATGTGCAAATTGTGCTGCTAGAGGGCACGTAATTAGGGATTGTTTGCTTCTACCTGTCCCACATAAAGATAGGAAATGTTTTCTTTGCGGGCGCGCTGGCCATGTTCGTGCGAGTTGTTCGGGAAACGAGTAGTGGTTGGAAAAATGTGCGGCACTTCCAACCAAGTTCCTAAGCGTCCGCCAACCTGCCTTTCTTCTACCCTACAATTTTCACTGCCTCTGACCTATAATTGCCTATGCTCCTGTATTACTATTTTCTGTACCCCTGCCCAAAAATGCTTTGTTCCCTACCTCACAATTTCTACAACCTTGATTGCCTTGCCTAAGGTCATACTTTCTTAAAATGATGTCGTAACTATAAAATACCCTTTGGGTGAAAGGTTAAGCTACATATTAAACTAGGCCTACCGTAAAAAATTGTAAAATTGCTCAGTTTCTTATCCTGTATCTTATGCAGCATTCTGTACCTTTAATTACTGTCTTTATGCACTTGTTATGTAATGCTGATGTTTTCGTACTTAGTATTCCGCACACCTTGTGAGGTAACTTAAAACTTGACTAGTAACGACAAATTATGTCAATCATTACAAGCCATAATAAGAAATTGACCTTCTACGATTTTAGACCAGTTCCAATATTATTATTGTTTTAAAATTTCATCGCAAATTGCCTGGGAAAGGCACCTAATGCATTAAAAAAAATTTTGGACGAAATCGTAACACAGCATACAAATGACAAAACATAACAATGGTTTTATTTAAAGAATGACCACGAATAATATATATGTAGTTTCGATTAGTTATCAGATGCTCAATTTATTGTTTCTGTACCGCACTTCATTGAAATGCAAGTAAATGCTACTATTCAAACGAGAACAACGTGCATATTTACCTTTAGGTTAAGTAACCTCGCCACTATTTACACATACATAACTTCGAGTACGCTGCAAAATTATCTGTTAGACTTAGTTCGTAACTTCTTTCATATAAATTAATTCTGAAAACGATAGAATTCGTTCACTTTCTCTAATACTAGATTTTTACGAACAAGAGCATCATTGTTTTGCATAGGCCCAGAGGGTTTGTTTGGAACCGTCGTCATCGTGTGACATCACACTAATGGTATCCATACTGAATTGTGTCGGAAAACAAAGGAATTAAACTACTTTCGTAGTGGCCAGAGAAAAGCACCTGAGCACATTAAATTTAGTAAAGCAGGTGTCACAATGATCCATCGCTTCCGTCAGTCGTCCGCCCGTCCGTCCGTCTGCAAATCGAGCGGTTCACAACAGTCCGTCATCCGTCCGTCCTTATTCCTTACATTTTCAATGCTACCAAAGTACAAACAGAAAACTTATGTGGAAAAATGTTAAAAAAAATCCTTTTAACAGTTGGTTTGTTTACAGATTTTTATTAAAATGTGTTTGCTAGTTACTACAGGCTTTTTTTACCGCTAAGAAATTATGCGAGCATAAATATTTTCAAATAAAAATATTGAGATTTCATTTGACTAAGCATTGTGCAAAAAATTATTTGGATTAGTATTTTGAATTTTGCCGAACGCCAAAATTATCTCTTTCGTATTTTAAAAATGACTGAACAACACTAATGCTTAAAAAATAATACAGTAAAACAAACATCACAGCCTTCTTATTTAAATAAAACAGTTAAAGCAATCGTCGCCATCATTAGAAGTCTGTGCAATCATCCGTCATCTTTCAAAAGTTAGAGCTTGGCAAGCTTTCGTTTCGACGGACGGACGGATGGAAATATTTGAGGTTTCTGATTGGTTGAAGAACTTACTTACGGAAGCGACGATTCATTGTGACTCCAGCTTAAGTTGCGCCTCAAGTTTTTTATTTACAATTCGATAATTTCAGAAACTTATTTAAATCATACATGAAATCTTAATAATATCGCAAAAATTTGAAGTGTTTGAACATTTTATTATTTAAATTTTTCGTCTCTAATAGTTTTCAAAGAGTTCTCATCTTGCAGATATATATACCAATGTGCAGTGTAGGGGATTCCCATTTTCCTTTTCGTTCGTGCTTGTAGCAATACTTTACCGATAGTGTCTCAGAAGTGTTAAGTGCAATTTACTATGGCTCCACCACATAGTATTGGTTTTGTACACGAAATTGACAGAATGGAAATTCTACTTAGTGAATATTACAGTTAATTGGATTTAAAACTCATATGTTATTTTTAACGAATACATATAAAAAGAAACCACATACCTTTATAAATATATATACTTTTTAAATTTTAATATTCAAATATTTTTAAGTGTTAAATGTAATATACTTAACCAAAAAACTGTCAAATTTCATTTCAGTTACATATTTAATTTGACATAATTACTGGTAGAGCTTTATTTTACCAAAAAAAAATAACAGCGCAGCCTACCCAATGTTCTACCATACTAGTCACGTCCGGTAAAGCCGTGTCCGAAACTACGAATTTGGAAATTTAGTGTGGATAGATTCGAATGCTATGAAACAGTGCTACACACATCATAGTTGGGAACTAGTAACGTTATGTTACTTTGTTTGAATTTTACGTACCAAAAGTTGTTATATCTTTGAAATTATATACATCTGTGGTTTAATATTTGAAAAAAATATCTCGTTTATTATTATTTAAGGGAGGTCTACATTAAATACACAGTGTTTTTTTCTCATGGTTTTCAAATGGTTAATACTTGTTTTTTATCCGAAAAGTAAAAATAAAATGAAAGTAAACAACAATTGACGAATTAACCACGGTCTATGAAGGTAGAGGTCTTGACACTGAGGAATAAAATGTGACTCCCTTCTTGTCGCCGAGCGCTAGTAGTAATTTAGTGGAAGATTTGTCTTGTTTTGTATTTGACTTAGCTTAAAATGTGAAGTTGTTACTGGAATTGCGAGTATTATATCGAAGAAAAAAACCGTAATTTTGTATTGGAACACATTTTTTTACAACAATAAAATTTAAGTTTTCAATCTTTTACATGTAGATCCACATTGCATCGATTCTAAAATTTTGTAGGGCACGAAATATAGTTTTTGTTCGAATGTGTTCACTAAAACAATAATACACAATATATTTCTTCAGACAACTTTTATAAACAGTTCCACACATGCCAATGCATTTATGGACATGGAAAATGTATATACTATATCAGCCTACCTTATTAACATTATTTTATGTAAATAATTGCAAAAAAGTTAAAACACGAGATGTAAACAAGACAAATCTTCCACCAAATTACTACTAGCGCTCGGCGACATGAAGGGGTCACTTTCTCTTGCTGGAGAGCATATGCAGTGTCAAGACCTCTTCCTCTTAGACCGTGCGAATTAACTGAGCTATTTGGGGATTTAGCGTGCTACTTAACCGTGGTAAATTTTACACCCTAAGTTCCGAAATATTTTCTGGTCACGTGGTCGATTTAGTAACCTAAATAGCCGTTTCGGACAAGGCTTTAATTCAAAACAAAATAACCTAATTATTTTTGAAAGACTTGCCGCCATACTTGCTCCTATTTATTTTAATGTTATGCTTTAAAGAATGATGTTTATCTTGTACAACAATGACTTCTATCATATACTATACTTTCTGAATACGAAAAATAGCAGGCAGTGATAAACTATTGTAAAATAATCCTTTATGATTATAGTTTTTGATAATGTTCTGAAAATGTTTTGGTGCATTATGTTATCGATAAATCGATACCAATATATCGATAATTTAACCCCGATAAATCGAATACAAAATATCGGAACCTTCCGATATCAATATCTAAATATCGATATTTTAGCTTTCGATTCCCATCCCTAAGTGCAAATAGTACACGTAGAGGCAAGAGGTTTACTTTACTCGGCCTCTCTCAGGAGCTGGAAGAGTTGGGTCAAGTTGACCCAGGTCAACCCAGGTCAAAAAGTTGACAACTCTCGGAGGAGCGAGAAAAAGGCCTATTGCATTGTGTTCGACCATCACACTCTGCAGCTCAGTTAAAACATGGTGCAGTCGCGTGGAATTTTGTTTTATATTTAGTTCGTCCATTTCACATTGGATATGTCAAACATGGGTAATATAACCTGCAAGTGTGCGCTTGGTGACTGACATGTGTTGTCTCTCGTGAGACGTCGGTATTGTGGTAGCTATTATTGTAAGTGGCCGTAAGTATTTGATATTACGTTGTGGAAATATTGTGCCTTTATATTCTTACTATGGCTGGTCTCAATTTCGTTAAGCTACCGGACAGTGTCGATTTGGAGAGCCCCACGGCCAGAAAGGACTGGGAAACATTTGAAGGTGACTTTGGAAATTATTAAATCGCAACTGGTCAAGATGAGTGCCCAGACAAGGTAAAGATCGCCCTTCTGAAAAACATGTTAGGCTCGCAAGGTAGAGCCCTCTTCGAAACTTTTTATATCCCGTCAGCCGACAAGTTAGTCTATTCGAAGGTTAAGGATGCATACCGAGTGTTCGTCGCGCCAAAAACAAATCCGTTGAATGAAAGGTTTGTTTTCCACCAGCGTGTGCAACTGGAGGGAGAATCTTTCGAACACTTCTTGACTGATTGTCGTCGGTTGGTGAAAACATGTGGCTACGACCGTCCCGTGTCACAGGAAGAAAACATGCTGGTCGACCGAATTGTCCAGGGCATCAGAGATTCGTCTGTTCGAGAGTCGCTGCTGTAATTAGAAAACGCCACGCTCGCTAAAGTTTCTGCACACTGCCGTCTGATAGAACAAAGTCAACAACAGGCGACGGAGATTCAAGCCTGGAGTTCCCCTCAAGATAGTGCTAGTTGTGATATGGTGTCCACTAAAGATAAGAAGTCATCACGCCTTAGGCCCGACAGCAAGCAAAGAGAAAACCGTGAGTACAATTGCTCTAGGTGCCAAACACAGCACAAGGCTAGACAATGCCCAGCATATGGAAAAATATGTGCTAAATGTGGCATTATGAATCACTTTGCTGCCTCTTGCAGTGTTCGTAAAGTTAGGGAGGTGGTAAAAGTAAATCATTCATCTAGTGAGAGTCTTTATTGTGATGCTGTGACGGTCAACTCTGTGTATCCTAGAGGGACCAAAACAAACCATGTTAACGAGTGGCGGGAGCACATACTGATAGAAGATAAAGTAGTGAACATAAAACTGGACCCAGGGTCAGAAATAAATATTTTGCCATTCAGTCTGTTCAAGGAGGTTGACAAACAGTTTAAAGTTAGGCCAACATCTCTCAAAATTGAAGTCTGGAGTTGGAACTATTCTTGAAGCCAAGGGAGTGGTTGATTTGTGTTGTTTTATCAAAGGCCAAGAGTCTTATGTTGAATTTGTGATAATCGATTCAGACAGTACTCCCTTGTTAGGGTTACAGTCTTGTGTTGCTTTTAATCTTGTGAAAAGGGTTCACTCTGCTTGTGAAGAGGCTAAGGATAGATTCATTAAGGAGCACAGTGAAGTGTTCACTGGTATTGGTTGTTTCCCACAAGTGTGTAGAATCAATATTCGTGACCATGGACACCCTGTTTGTAAGCCTCCAAGAAGAGTCCCTCGAGCAATAAGGCCTGCATTGAAACAAGAACTGGACAGACTAGAGCATAAAGGAACAATCTGTAAAGTTGACAAGCTCGATGCCAGCGCGTGTGTGAGCAAACTAGTGGTTGTAGAAAAGTCAAGTGGAAAATTGAGGTTATGTCTTGATCCCACTGACCTCAATAAAGTAGTTGTTAGAGACTACCATGAAATACCAACGTTAGAAAAAATGTCCGAAAAGCTCACAGGTAAAACATTTTATTCAGTGTTTGATCTTAAAGAAGGGTTCCACCAAGTGCTACTAGATGAAGACTCGTCCCACAAGTGCTGCTTCTCGACTTCGTTTGAGTGCTACAGATACTTACGCATGCCATATGGCATTGCTAATGCCCCAGAAAATTTTCAGAAGTTCATCGAAGAAAACTTTGCTTCCATTCCTGGAGTGGTGACATTCTTCGATGATATCCTTTGCACAGGTGAAACCGAAGATGAACACGGTACATGCACTCAGCAAGTTATGGAACGTGCGTCCAGCCTTGGCATCAAGTTCAACCCGGATAAGCTCCAATATAAGGTTTCCGAAGTGACGTATGTGGGTCAAACATTCTCCGCTGAGGGCATGTCACCTGATCCTGAGCGAATCCGAGCACTGACCAGTCTGCAAGCACCCAACAATCGCAAAGACCTGCAACGTACGTTGGGTATGTTTAATTTTGTTCATTGTTATATCCCTGGTACGTCTAGTGTATGTTCCCCATTGTATGAATTTCTTAAATCTGAGGTGGAATGGTTATGGCTATCATGTCATGAGGAGGCTTTCTGTAAACTTAAATCGCTTATCACTAGTGCAATAGTCCTTGCAACTTTTGACCCCAAAGCAGAGCTTGTTATACGGTGTGATGCATCACAGAGTGGGCTGGGTGCTACTTTGTTTCAGGAAAGCCCAAAGGGTCTCCAGCCTGTGCACATTGCCTCCAGGTCACTCACAGAGGCAGAGAAGAGTTATTCTCAGATTGAGAAAGAGCTGTTAGCTGTTTCCTTTGCCTCAGCTAAATTCCACTACTATGTTTATTGGAAGAAGGTATTGGATTGGTCCCCCTCCCAATTACTGTTTAATAGGAGACTTAAGGGTAAGTTACTTGTATCATACAACACCCTCAGACCTACGGTTATCGTCCCAGAACATGTTGTTAGAGCATTTATGTCCAAGGAGCAGCAAATGAAAGATTCGTTCAACACAACTGCCAAGCGACAAGAGATGACATTTACTAAGGGGAAATAGGTGGTTGTCAAAACACACAAAAATGACAAGTGGGAGCCGGGAGTCATTGTGGATAAGCACCCATCACCTCGCTCTTATTGTGTACGAGTATCCGATCATAAGATAGTGCGTTGCAATGTGATCCACTTAAGAAGGTCCAAGACCTTACAGAAGCCCCATCAGTCAGCTCCAATCCTGCCCGAAGCTAACAATACTGAGGTTGGCGCAGGGGGTGAACGACTCAAGCAGGCTCAACGAACTTCATCATCAGAGCCTGACTTCCGGGGGTTTGAGCCCCAAATTGCTCCTGATGCATTGACCGATGGGTTTACTGTGTACGGTGAGGACTTTCTTCAGGAAACAACAGACAGAGAATGCCAAACCTCGGCTACCGGAAGTAAAAGGATGGTGAAACCTGTGAAGCGTCTAAATCTCTAAGTCTGTAGCAGTGTTGGCTAGTAGATTTGACTTTGACTTGTAATACACTGTCAGTTTGTTAATTGTGTTGTGCTATCTACGTTATGCTGTTGTTTAATGTTAGCAGAAGTTTATAAGTTCGTTTTAATAAGTGTATTTTATAACTTACAAGTGGCTGTATGTCTTGCACTATAAAGGGGAGGTGTTGGACACTTGTCTTTGGTAGTTGTAGTTGGCAACACGGAGTTTAGGAAAACACCCGGCAGTTTCGGGGCACTGTAGTTGTTGGTTAAGATGTATCTTGGTGAACCTGAATAAAGCATATGCTGTATCTGTAATTTGTTTGAGCATGTTCGACCATCACACTCGGCAGCTCAGTTAAAACAGTTGATTTGATGGCCGAACTAGCAGAGGCACTTAGAAATTTTAATAAAGAAGGGTCATGAGTTGGTGATGTTCCTATAGCTGCACCAAACAATGAACTATAAATGATAAAGTGTCTTCTAACGGAATGACGAGAATAAGCTAGAAAATTACACTATACCAAAACCTAACTAGTTTGAGGAATAACAATAATTCGTAACTTAATGAACTTTACTGACTAGAATTACTAACCACAAGGAAGTAAACATTCTTAAACGATCTCATCGTTTATGGGAATTAAACACATTCCGCGAATATTATCCAATTTCTGCGAACTGTTTTTAGAGGTTAACAACCAGGTATGCAGATGTTTCAATAAAATACAACTTTTATCTGTCGGAATAAAAAAAACCTTATCCAGCTGCTGCAACTTTATTATTGTCATCCAAGTTTGCCAGAAAAAATTTTTATTTTCACAATTTTATAACATACCAGGGAAAGTAAACTGTGCAATCAACAACAGTATGCAAGGGGAGGTACGCTCCGACTACTAGCACGCCGTTGGCTGTCAGCATATGACGTCACATGGCATAGACCCCGGCCTGTGCACCACGCTACACTGCGCTAACCACAGACGCAACTTGTCACTCAACTCGCTCGTTTCGCGACATCACTGCAGTAAATTGTACCAAAATTTCATAACCTGTCCTACACACCGTGGCGTTTCCTACAAACTTTTCACCTATTTCGTATGTGCCTTAGTTAATTAGTAAAAAATTATATAATCATAACTACATTTTCACTCAAAAACCAGCTGAAACATATTTTTAAATAATTGTTCTAAAATAGCACATTTTCACAAATATGGAATTTTTTAACCTATTATCGCCAAAAAGAATAGTTCATTTGTAATATTTTGCCATAAAATCGCCTCAAATTACAAATGTTTTCTCGAGGCGGAATGATAAGTTTTAGATGTTGCTCCTACACCCGTCAGTGTTACAGTAAACAGTTTTGCAGCCTATTATTTCACACGAATTATAACGTATTTCATACCGAATAGTAAATTCATATAAACTTAAAAATTCAAAGTAAAATATAAGTGACATTTTATTTATTTTAAAAGATCATACTTTATAGCCGAGCACATTACCGAACTGTATGGCTGAGAAGTAAAGTATTAAACTCATAGGGCCGTATGCAGAGACCTCCCTTTTAGAATAAGGTGGCCTTAAATAAAAAAGGAAGCCTTTATTACAATGCAAGAACCTCCCTTAATCGCTCCTTGAATAAGGCGACCTTAAATTTAAGAAAAGGAAGCAGTGAGAATTAAGGCAGCCTAGAGCTAGCCTTTTAGCTTCCTTAAACAAGATGGCTGACGACGGTATAAAAAAAGCCGACTTTAATTAATCGTAACAATTAATTGAAGATCAATTTGGACGTATGCTGTGTGTAGGTAAAGAACATTTATTATTATCACTGTGTATAAAAATTTTCGTATTTTAAGCTTTGAAATATTGATGTGGTAGTCTCATTTCTAAATAAACAGTAGCTGTATGCTTGTGTGATGGAGTACGAAGTGCCGAGGTCATTCGACGAAGATCATTTGGATTTAATTGAACGAGTTGAGAATCTTAAACAACGAAATGTACGTCCTCGTCGGTATTTGCGTGACGGCCAAAATCCATGCGAATACGGACGTGGAGTTTGTGAAATGCACTCTATTCTAATTGCCAACTATACGCAAGTTGCTTGTGATTTGGCTGATGTGATTCCTTTGCGATTGTTGATGTAAGCTACCTTTTGTATAATCCGCAAAAAATAATTTACTTTTATTGTATAGTCCTTAAAATGAACTTTCAGCTTTCTTGGACATTTCTGCAATAATAATAAAAAAAAGAGACAGTGCTGGGAACAATTGTACCTCTCGCTGCCGACAACGGAGATAGGAGAAGGTTGTATCCGCGGTTGGGATTTTGTGGGAGCAATAGTTTCCAGGTGGGTACAAAGCAAGCTAAAGTAAGTTATATTTGGTTTCCAGGTGCTTAAGTAGTTGCAAAGAAACAAGATGGTACCAACCCCAAAGTTCTGTCATCGTTAGGAAATTAATGTAATGTTTTGTACTTTGCGATGTTTAAAGTAATGTCAGTATTTTTAAACATACATGTTTTGGGGCATTTAATCGTACAGGTGCGATGTAATGTCAATCAACAATTTTGGTTGAAATATTAACCTCAAATTGTGAGTTATTTAACTATTCAGTTTTCTACTTTTCATTACATTAGGTTATGTTTGGTTAGGTCACCTTAAGCAATGATAAAATAACTGAACATAACCTACATCAACATAACTTAACCAATGTAACCTAACAAAAAATGGATCATTTTGAAGTTAGAAAACTTCAGTTTTCTCTGTGTACGACTACTTCTAACGTATAACGAAACATTTTTCTTCAATAAACTGTACATCCTTAATCAATAGTTTGGTCGGTATACGATGAGTAGCTATTCTTAATATTTTTAGTGTGTGATTGTTGTTGATGGGGTCGGAAAATTGAGAAGAGGTAGGTTAAGCAAATTCTTGCCACAGGGCTACAACTTTCTTCGTTCACTCTAAGTAGACTTTTAGGATAAACAAAGCATATTATAAACAAACATGTTCATTGACTGTTGACCGCCGTGCACTATGATCTTGCATAAGAAATAGATCTTTGTTATCTGTCGTGTACATATAAATTTACCACTCCCATCACCTAATGAGAGAGTTTTATTAACAAATATCTAAAATATACAGACACAAACACAATCTACTACACTATATGTTTATTCCTGTAATTGTGGTTAGCTGACGACACGTCCCTACAGTTGATTCACGAGTTTACTGACGTAGTACTGTTAAACGTACGAGTTCTTGGTACACTTGCCAGTATTTAGAGATGTAAGATATCGTACTCTGAAAATACCAAAAGTTTGGTTCAGTAATATTTACCACAATAAAAATAAGTCGGAAATATCACAATCAGATTTTTTTTTTCAAAGTATTGTTACAAGTTTGGAACACAAACTTTACATGTGGGAAATTCCCATGAGTTCTTTTGGGATAGAGGTCTTATAATTATAAATAAAGAATGAGTTAAATTAAGTACCGGATTTAATAGCTCACAAAGCTACGAAATACACAAAACAGTAATCAACTATAACTCTCACAACACAATTAGTTATGCACACAATTATTACTGTGCCACAGAACGTAAATTAACTTTGACAATTAAAGCACAAGAATATTTACCATTAATCAATTAAAGACTACAAATCACAATAAAAGTTCAGGCATATATCCCATCAACAGTTACTCAAATAGTTACAATGGACAACCTTAACAGTACAGTGCAGCATCCAGAGTGCATCGCTGTCTTCACTCTTGAGGTCTTCGGTTCGATTCCCATCACGCACCTCCTTCTTCGTCTGTCGACTTGCAGCAGAAGCCCTCTTGTCTCACCCAGTACTGCTCCGAAGGTATGTGCCTGTAGCCTCGCAGTAGACTCCGACGTCACCAAGACGTCTTCCTGACATCATCAAGATGTCTTCCTGACATCAACAAGATGCCCGCACCAGACTCTCTGCACGAGCTTAGCACCTCCTCCGAACTGGACAAATAGCGAACTCTCTCCCAATGTGACGATTCTACCGTTTTATACTCCGGCCAAACTCCAGGGGTTTCCCGAGTTACATGGGTCTAAACATAGACATTTCATCATGTTTCGGATGTGGTTTGAGTCACGTAGGCCGCTGCGCAAGTCAAAAACGCATTTGGGTCAGGTATCTATGACGTAGTTTCGGCGGGATTCCCACCACCAGAAACCCGGTTTTGAGTCATGGGCTAGCCCTCAAGGTGTTTCGACACAGGCTCCATCCAGCCTGCCCTCAGAAGCACAGCATGAAACAATGCCTCCTCCTTAAGTCTGTTCGCCCCGAACAGACACAACAGCCTCAGGTCCATCGTAGAGGGCTAATCTGTCGATGTGTACATTTTTAGGTACTCTCGCCCGAGAGCCTCGACGAACAATCCGAAACACCACATCATTGATCTTCTTCACTATTTCATAAGGGCCTTCCCAATTCTTCTGCAGCTTTGGACAATACCCCTTCTTTCTCTGAGGGTTGTACAACCACACCAGTTGACCTTCTTGAAATGTTTCATCTGGTGCATTTCTATCGTAGCAAGTCTTCATCCTGTCAGTGTTGATCCTAAGGTGTCGCTGGGCAAAGTTGTGAGTGTGAACCAACTTGCGACGTAACTCGCTGGCATACACTGGAGATGCAATCTGGTCTTCATCCGCCGGTCGTCCGAACATCAGATCGCTCGGGAGACGGAGCTCTCTTCCAAACAGCATTCTTGACGGTGTCACCTTAGTTGCTTCATGAACGGCAGAGCAGTATGCTAGCAGAAACAGCAGTACTTTGGAGTCCCAATCTTTTGATTATCAGATACAAAGATGGATAGGTACTGCTCCAGCGTGCGATTTAGGTGTCCGACCATTCCATCAGACTGTGGATGTAGCGGAGTGGTTCGGGTCTTCTTTATAGCCATTATCTTCATCACTTCTTGGAAAAGGGCCGCTTCGAAATTCCGCCCTTGGTCCGAGTGAAGCTTCAATGGCACCCCGAACCTTGAGAACACATGTTCGACCAGTGCATCAGCCACCGCGCTGGCTTCTTGATTCGGTATGGGAAGAACCTCTGGCCATTTGGTGAAGTAGTCCTGCACCATCAGCAAGTACCGATTGTTTCTCTCGGTTATTGGCAAGGGACCCAAAATGTCAACCACCATTCTCTCGAATGGGGCACCAACATTGTACTTCTGGAGACGACCTCGGCCTCTGACCCTCGGACCTTTCTTTGCGGCACAATCGTCACACATTCAGCACCATCTGTCGACATCTTCACAGCAATGAAGCCAGTAAAATCTCTCTCGAACCTTGTTGAGTGTCTTATTAATGCCGAAATGACCGCCTGACACAGAATTATGGAGCTCCTTCAGAACCTCTGGGACCTTGTTCTCTTGGAGGACCAACTGTAGGTGTTCATGTCTGCCATCCGCACTCTCCCAATTCCGGTAGACGACACCATTCTTCAGAACAAGTGAATTCCACTGTGCCCAATATGCCTTAGTTGTGGCACTCTTTACTGATAGCTCCTGCCATTCTGGCTGGTGGTCCTGCTCTTTCCAATCCAGAATTGGGCACAAGTCTGGGTCACTTTGTTGTTCTTCCCTTGTTTTGTCATCAGTCCAGGAGAACTTCCTATCGGCTGCTGATGCCTGAAGCCTTGTTGTTCTTACATAGCCCACCCCTCCACTTTTATCCTCTTGCCGTTCACAATGGCGACAGTTGGGGTCACAAGGTCTGCGAGATAATGCATCTGCATTAATGTTGGAGCGACCAGCACGATGTTGTATATCAAAGTTGTATTCTTGAAGGTGTTGTATCCGTCGAGCTATTTGTCCTTCGGGATTCTTGAAGTTCAGTAGCCAGTGTAGAGCAGCATGATCTGTTCGGAAAGTAAAGTGTCTGCCATATGAGTAGTGGTGGAAATGTGATAGGGACTTCACCATTGCCAATAGCTCCCTGCGAGTGACACAATAATTTCTCTCTGGTTTCTGCAGCACTTTGCTGAAATATTCTAGAAGCTTCTCTACTCCGTCTTGAACCTGCGATAGCACAGTACCAATGCCTACATCACTCGAATCTGTGTCCAATACAAACTCGTTTTACTATCGGGGAAGCCCAAAACTGGAGGGGACATTAAAACTGCTTTTAGTTTTCTGAAAGAGGCTTCACATTCAGGTGTCCACAGGAATTTTCTTTTGGCTTCAGTGAGCTCATGTAGTGGCTTGGCAATCGTAGCAAATCCATGTACAAACCACCGATAATAAGCACAGAGTCCAAGAAAGCTTCTCACCTGTGTCCTGTCTGTTGGTTGTGTCCAGTCTTTTACTGCCCTGGTTTTTTCTGGGTCAGCCTGGATTCCATCAGCGGATACCACATGCCCTAGGAAACTAACTTTCTTCTGGAACAGGTGGCACTTCTTAGGAACCAGCTTCATATTTGCAGCAGCCACTTTATGGAACACGGAATCTAATACGGTAAGGTGTTCTTCAAATGTTTTACCTGTGACCACAATATCATCTAAGTAAACTTGGCAAATATCTAGAGGTAGGATCTTTTCCATTAGTCGTTCGAAGGTAGCAGGGGCATTGCATAGCCCAAACTGCATGACTCTAAACTGCCAAGTTCCTTTCCCTTGCACAGAGAAGGCTGTATTTTCCCTGTCCTCTTGTGCCACCTCACATTGCCAGTAGCCACTCTTCATGTCAAGTGTAGAGAACCACTGTGCCCCTGTCAAGCTGTACAGTGTGTCATCAATCTGGGGAGGGGGTAGCAGTCCTTTTTGGTCACATCATTTAGCCGGCGGTAATCCATGCAAAATCTTGTGGACCCATATTTCTTCTTAACTAACACAACAGGTGATGACCAAGGGCTGACCGACGGCTCGATCACATCCAAGTCCTTCATTTATTTCAAGATGCCATCCACAGTCTCTTTTGTAGCCAGAGGTAGTCGTCTTGGGGGTTGCTTGATTGTTTAAGCTTCTCCAGTATCAATGTGATGTTGTGCAGCGGATGTTCTGCCAAGGTCAAGTGGCCCACATGAAAAAGTTCTCTTGTTTTTCTTCAGAAGTTCTGCCACAGCCTTTTCTTGTCTCCAGTTAAGGTTTTCTCCATTTCTAGTCAGTAGTTCCTTGAGTGGTTCTGGCATAGACCCATTAAGGTCGCCTGACTTCATGGCTTCTTCGTCGGTTGTAGTTATTTGGGAGACTTGTTTGCACACACCTATTATGGCCCCCTCCTTATGCTGGATTGGCCTGTTTGACAAGTTAACCATTCGAACATGTAGATTTCCAGAACTCGATGAAACCAATGTTCTTGCTACCACCACCTCATTAGGTAAGCTGCTTCCTCTTCCCATATGTTCGACCAGAGCTACACACCGCACAAAATTGCCTCGGCAGCATGCAGGAATGACAATCTTACTGGACGCTGGCAAAACAGTTGTCTCACAACATACCACTTGACAGCTGGTTGGCATGGATAGTTCGCTTCGTGGCATCATTACCAGTTCTCGGTTACCAGCCCTTAGCACTCCCGACTGTGTGTCTATACAGCACTCTAGCTTGCGTAACACATCCAGGCCCAATAAAAATTCATCTTTGATGTCGGCTATGTACACTTCGTGCTCAATGCAGAGGTCACCCAACTTCAACTGTACTTTTTTCTTCCACTTCACTGGTGTGGTATCGCCTGTCACTGTCATCAGTAAGCTTTGTCTGTATTTATAACCCCGTGGCTGCTGGGGATAAGGCCCCAAAATATCCGGTCTGACAACAGTAATGGTTGCTCCGGTGTCCACAACCATGTTGCAATAAACATTATCCAGACTACCTTCCACTAGGATTGCATCAAACTCTTGTTTCACTGAGCGTACCTGAAGAAATACTGGGGCCTTTTCTACCACATTCACCGACATTCGCCCCTTAAGACCGGTGCTTACATGTTTCCCGAGGCCTGGCCAGATCGGGCAGCCTCATCCTGCTCTTGGTTTCTGTTTTTCCGTACCCATCGCGGACACTGGGCTCTGAGGTGTCCGGGTTCTCCACTTTCCCAACAGCTTGGTCGCCCCTGTTGTCGAGGGCGGGGTGTAATCGGAGTGAATTTGTTCTTAATTTCATTCATTGGGATTTCCACTCTCTTTAGGATGTTCTCTAGGCTGTTGTCTCTCTCGTCGCCCGACAGTGCGACTGCCCGCACAGTACACCGAGTTGATGGCCCTCTTGCAGATTCGACCTCCAGTGCTCTGGCCAGGGCATCCTGCATACTTCTTGGAGCTGCCAGGCGCACTGCTTGGCTCACCTCTACATCGGCGATGGCATCGACGAAGAAGCTGACAGCTATGATATCCTGTGCCTTTTCTGGACATCCTTCGAGTGACAAATGGGCGAGTCGCACAATGTCCTGCCACAATTCTTGCAGTGGCTCTCCTGGTCTCTGTGTGCGGCTTCTTAGTTGGGCATGGTGGGCATGTCGTAAGTACTTGTCTCCGAAACGCAGCTCCAGGGCAGTAACTAATGTCGAGTATTCCAGACGTTGTTGTTCTGGAAGCGACTGGAGTATACTGAGGGCAGGTCCCCTCAGCACAGCTGCAAGATAGTATGCTCGTTGCTGATCAGACCAACCATTTATGGTTGCCACAATCTCGAACTGGTTTTGGTATTCTCGCCATGGAGTTTGACCATCGTAAGAAGCAGGCTTGACAGAAATTCCTTTTCCAATGTTCGATGCAGGCACACTAGATACAGAAACATGTCGCAGCCCATTTTCTGCCTGGTTGGGAATCACACTACAGTCTGGTTCAAACTTCGTGGTCTTCTCTTCGCCACCTTGAGGTATTGATTCAGCAATGACCATGTCTTCTCCGGTAACAAGATGGCCACCCTCTCTACCATGGAGAAGTTCTTGACACTCCTTCCTCAGCTCATCCATTTGTTGCTGCATGCTATTTTTCACATAGTCCATCTCTTCCTTTACGCTGCCTACCTTCTCGTTTACAGCCTCTATTTTCTGGTACACCATTTCTTTAACATCGTAAATTTTTCTATCCACCACTTCGTTCAATTTGTCTACCTTTTCACTTACACTGTCTACAAGATTACTAACATTCTCTATTTTCTTATCAACATTTACATTTACACTATCTACAAGATTACTAACATTCTCAATTTTCTTATCAACACTTTCATTTACACTATCATCATTTGCATTTACACTATCTCTTACTTGGCCACTCAATCCCTCAATGAGGGCTTTTAGTGCTTCTATTTCAGCTGACATTATTCTTGTAATCATTCAGGTTTACAATTGAAAATTAAACTTAAAATTTATGAAGTGGCTCAGTTTAATTAAATAGTAATTGTGTGCAATGATTTAGTTTGCAGGATTAATTATTGAATTTAATCTATGCCTCTATCCCACTTCTGACACAAGTGTTACAAGTTTGGAACACAAACTTTACATGTGGGCAATTCCCATGAGTTTTTTTTGGGATAGAGGTCTTATAATTATAACTAAAAGAGTTAAATTAAGTACTGGATTTAACAGCTAATAAAGCAATGAAATACACAAAAAGAAATCAACTATAACTCTCACAACACAATTGTTTATGCACACAATTACTACTGTGCCACAGAATGTTAATTAACTTTGACAATTAAAGCACAAGAATATTTACCATTAATCAATTAAAGACTACAAATCACAATAAAAGTTCAGGCATATATCCCATCAACAGTTACTCAAATAGTTACAATGAACAACCTTAACAGTTCTAAGGGAGGATGGCTCACCATGTACAGTGCAGCACCCAGAGTGCATCGCTGTCTTCACTCTTGAGGTCTTCGGTTCGACTCCCGTCGCGCACCTCCTTCTTCGTCTGTCGACTTGCAGCAGAAGCCCTCTTGTCTCACCCAGTACTGCCTGTAGCCTCGCAGTAGACTCCGACGTCACCAAGACGTCTTCCTGACATCATCAAGATGTCTTCCTGACATCACCAAGATGTCTTCCTGACATCACCAAGATGCCCTCACCAGACTCTCTGCACGAGCTTAGCACCTCCTCCGAACTGGACCAATAGCGAACTCTCTCCCAATGTGACGATTTTACCCTTTTACACTCCGGCCAAACTCCAGGGGTTTCCCGAGTTACATGGGTCTAAACATAGACATTTCATCATGTTTCGGATGTGGTTTGAGTCACGTAGGCTGCTTCGCAGGGCAAAAACGCAGTTGGGACAGGTATCTATGACGTAGTTTCGGCGGGATTCCCACCACGAGAAATCCGGGCTTTGAGTCATGGGCCAGCCCTCAAGGTGTTTCGATACAGGCCCCATTCAGCCTGCCCTCAGAAGCACAGCATGCAACAGTATATTTGGACATTAACGCATCAATGTTGTGGCTACTGTGAATAGTTTTTCCGTGTATCCATTTTCCGTTCCAGTTCACTCCAGGATTTTCAATAATGGCAGAGTGATGACTCATTTTGGAAATCACACTATGCCTCGAATACTGCTGGGAGACAATGACTACCCTCAGCTGCCATTTCTCTTCACTCCATTGCTGGCCCCAACAACAGCAGAAAACCACTGCAACGCAGCACATAAGAGGACCAGGAACACATTGGAAAGGTTGTTCGGTGTGTGGAAGCGACAGTTTTCATGCTTGGGTCGTGTGAATACGAACAAGCCTCCACACAACCACCAGGGTCATCGCTGCATGTGCTGTGTTGCACAACATTGTGGTTGCTCGTGGAGAGCTATACCACCTCCTCTAGCTGACGGGGTTCAGTTCATGCCTCCTGTTCCTGTGGAGAATGCTGTACCTCGCTATATTCGTGGAGCTGATGTGATAAACATATTCATTCAGCAGAATTTCAACTGAGCAATGCTCGTATTTTCACATAAACAAGTAACGTTGAATTGTACAAACATCTTGTGAAGTTGTAAGTATAATTCATCATTATTTGCTTACAAGTGACATGGTATAATATGCCTCCTGGGGAACTCTCCATGTAAAAAAAGAGTAACGCATTGCGTGCTGTACCTCCAGATATTTACCGCTTGCGGTAGATCTCTAAGGTGGTGTGGAAACTGTCACAGAATGGATCACCATACTCACCATAGGCAAGTAAGTGCATTTATTTAAATTTTAAAAAATTATTATTAAATATGCACAACAAATACTAACAAGCTGTTGTTCTGTACACAGAAGACTCTCTTAACACTTGGTCGCGTGTTAAATTTACCAATATTTTTTTCATAACATGAATGTGTCAGACAATAAAATTTTAAACTAAAATTTATTAGCATAATTGAGTAATTTACGAGTAAATGTTCAGTAGATAACAATATAATGAAATTAATAATTAGAGTTCAATAATTTTAACAGTCCCAACTTCCCCCCCCCCCAATACACAAACCTTCACACAGTTTTTTTCCTTATACAGAAAAATAAATTAAAATGTAATAATAACTGGCTATATCTCACTTGCAATTGAACTACTGATACAACCACCTGAATCACCTACCAAACCTCTCATTAACAATCCAAAAACACTCACCGTTACCAACTCAACCGAAAGTAAATTTCACTCTTTCGCCTACCTTCTAAGCATAGGCTGCATACACCACTGTGTTCTGCTCAACATCTGATTCTTCTCACTATTATTCCCTTTTCCTCTATACTCTGCCTCAGTTAATACCCTAGCCTCCCTAGCCATTCACCATCCCGACCAGCCCTTCTACTCTTCTCCTTTACCTCAGTTAATTCCATCCCAATTGCTGCAACATACCGAGGGCAGAAAGTTCCCTTTGTTCTTGCCAGCCTACCTATGCCTTCTCTATTTGTTCCTCACCCACTTTTCTTGTAAATTTAACTACATTTGTCTTTCGTACATTTAATTTCACATTCATATCAATTAATATTGATATCAACAGTTGTACCGTTTTTTTAGGAGACACAACTCCTAGGACATTTGACTGGTGTCGGTTTCTGCAGTTCAAATTCTCAATATGTTACTGTATTTTATTTATTCCAGCAAGTGTTATTTTTTATTCACATGGTGTCTAATGTGTTCTAATAGCTCTGCACTTGGTAATATGTCACATATGTACACTATATTTCTAGAAATAGTCTGCCTGTTCCTTGAATGTACGTCAAATGTATGTAAGAACATTGTTAAAGGAGAAGTTAGGATATAACCTACCGTAATCTGGGGTAACTTGCCACAATATTTCAAGAATTTTTATTTTACGCATAGAGGTCGTAAGAGATAAAACAAAAATAAATGACATATTAACAATAGATGCCAAGTAATATGATCAGAATAACGGTTAATTGAAGGCACCCATATGTACATTAAAAATTCTTGAAATATTGTTTCAAGTTACTCCAGATTACAGTAGGTGTTCTAAATGGTTTGGAAAGTATTTGTGAGAGACATAGAAATATGTTAGCCACCAGGCGGTAGCCAAATTGTGATTGCTGTGTGTCGTATTGTAACTTTTTATTCAATGCAATTTACTTACTTGTATTGGCGTAAAATGATTCATAATCTTGTAATTTATGTAGAAAATATTGTAAGTATTGCGTTCCTTAACATTTGATGATTTAATTCGTTGTAGTAAATTTTATCGAAGAACTTTTTTCTTGGATTATGCATGCTTGTTTTTTTTTTTTTTTTACAAAAACTATTTCAGCATGTGTGGTCAGGCTGAGCTGAACTCACCATTAGCTCGTGCTGCAGTATAAGACCTGTGAGCGAACGATGAGCTGCGAGAAGCTTGCCATTCACACTGTTACAAAGACTTGCAACAAAATGAGCTTAAAACATTGGCAATTTGCTCTATTCTAAAGTCAAGCTGGATTCACAACCACCACTTAGCATACGTATGTAAGAAGTACGCGAGGATGTGAATGCTGGAATGCACAATCTGTGTTTCTAATTTTACATGTACGTACACATGTATGCTAAGTGGTGGTTGTGAATCCAGCTTCACTGCGTAAACAGTAGGCTGTTCAATTAAATAAAATAATTTGTAATGTGTAGTAGTAAACAAATTTTACAAGAGACTCCAAGGATTTCATGTATCCAAGATACTGTAAATGAAATTTTTTATTAAGCTTAGTAACATTTATTATGTTTAATATTTCGACTTCTCTGAAACGTAGGTATGAGACTACAAAATTTCCTGATTTACTACCTACAAATTTTAGCATGATTATGTACATTTGCAGTAATGTTGACTCGAGGAGCATCATGATTAGTATCGACTTCAAGTACCAGTGCAGGTCTCTGAAAATAAAGGTTTTGGCAAGTTTGCAAAGTTTATATTTAAATATAAGAAAGGAAGCAAATTTTTACTTGTTGGGGTAAATGGTTTGTATGAAGTGTAAATTTTTTTTACAAAACATGAAAACACCCTAAACATGTTAATTTATGGAGTATGCCTTACACAAACACATGAAATTTGTATTTGACTATAAATTTGTAAATAGGCTACTTTTTATACATAGTATTCACCGTTTGAATGATTCCACATTGTAAATGTAAAACCATTGTTACAATTTTTTTATTTAATTTTATTTTTTGCTGACTGTGTGCCTGCAAGATAAAAGTTAGATAAAATTTCACAAGCAGAATAATTAAATGCTAAAATATATTAATATTTTCATCTACGAGCCAATTACCGTAGTAACTGTAGCTTTCCTGTAGCCATGCTTAGCTGTGTGGTTGCCTCTGTCGAACGGGAGGCTCCTAGAAAAAGAGTTTCTTATGAGTTATTCTTAATAATAATGAATTTTCCATTTGGAACAACTCATTCACTAACGCTCCATTAGTACTGGTATACATAGTAAAATATGTCAAATAGCTCCACAATTACTAGAAAACCAATAATTAAATTCACTTCTTTATTGTATAATAGACTACAACATGTACAGATATGGTACAAGAAGAATGACAAATTGCATGATCTTTCCATGACTTTTTCAGGACTAAGCGCACATGAACTGAATACTTACTGTATATGGTGCATGAGAGCAGTAGTCTCTCCGTAATGAAGAATTCTTGTGCCACAAGAAAATATTTATAAAACAGTTAATAACTACTACAGTACTGTATTTCACATTCCAGCCAACTCAAGGAAGGCAAACACATGGAACAATTTTAATGCTAGTGCAGTGGCCATGTGTTCGTCTTCTCTGGCGCGTAGAAGGAAACTGTGTTGGCGCAGTATCTAGGAGCTCAGTTTACATTTGCATCAAGTACCCAGTTCTGAAAGAAATTAAGGAAAAAACAATACAACAAATATTGTATGATGACATACAAAAAACAGACAAAAAACAATGAATCAACAAGAGTATTGTAATCAGCATTAGAATCCTCTTGAGCAAAAGTGAGAGGAAATTTGGTTAATGTAGTTAAATGTGTAGACAAAACCATTTTATGATTTACATTTTAAATGGTAATACAGTACTCTGATTAACCCCTATTAACGTATTACATTCAGTACCATACAGTATGTGCGGTATATTTGTTAGGTGTGTGCTACAAAACAAGAGTTTACAACTACAGTGCTGAGTTGAGAGGAAATACGAATCTAATAAATTGCTAGCACTCTATACTTGCATGCACACATTTGCAATTCACTTTACTTAATTATGAAGTATGTGACATGCGGGCAGTTGTAGGGATCTTGTGCCACATGGTCTCCACAAAGCACGCACAGACTACGAGGAAAGTTGAAGCACTTGATGGTGACACAAGATAGAATGAGTTTCAAATATTTTTCAAGTATTTTTCGATAAATTTATATGATCACAATATTTTAACTTAAAATGTTCAAATGAATTTAATTTGAAGGACTGTTTTAGAAAATCAATTCTGAAAACTCTAATGTTAACAAATGTACTGCGGAAAATTAACTTGTGTTCAACGCATTCAGCTATCATAACCCAGAGAAAGGCAATCAGTTTTAATTAATTAGAAGTATTTTGTGAATTAAATACTCAAGATTTTCATATAGTGAATTGTTGTGCAACTGTCCAAAAGTCAATCACTAAGCCTGGAAGCATGAAGATGTGGCTCCAGCTTGCAAGCTAAGCCAGACAGCTAGGCGACAGCAAGAGCCTGGCAAACTTTCTCGCTAAAAAAAGCCCTAACTTTGTTTTACAATTTTGAATTTCCAGTCACAAGAAGCGATTTCCCTGACTTTTCAAGGTTTTCCCTTGAATACTTTGAAATTTCCTGGTTTTTCCAGTGGGGGAGGAAGTGTGTTGAGGCGAGAATGACTTGGGATACAGAATTATAGGTAAAATAAGACTGTTTGCAGATAACTGTGTACTATATACAGAGGTGGGCAATGGAATCAACTTGCAGGAGGATATTAATAGGTTGTGGTCCTGGACAGTGGAGAACAGACTAAAGATTAATGTGCGTAAATCCAAGTTGGTGAGGTTTACTAAGAACAGAGTGGTTAGTAGAGTGGTATACAAATAGGAGGGGCAAGAGATAGAGGAAACCAAATAATATAAGTGTCTAGGGGTTGTCACAAACAGGTGGACAGAGTGGTTAAGAAGGAAAAAAGGGCTTTATGACTGCTCGGGAGGGTGTTGAAGGGGGTTAGTGGTGGGTTGAAGGGAAAGGCATATTGCACATTGGTTCGTCTAGTATTGGAATATGCTGCTGCGAAGTGAGGAGGGGGTGCAGGTGCTGGAGAAGATGCAGAGAAAGGCAGCGAGGTGGGTGATGAATAAATGGAAAAGGCAAAAAAAAAAAAAAAAAAAGGGAAATTTAGGCTTAGCATGATCATGAAGGAATTGGGATGGAAAATGTTGAGGGACAGGAGGATAGTGGAAAGGCTGGTCAGGTTGTATAGGATGATGAATAGGGGATAAAATGGAAAAGTTTGGCCTGCAAATTAACTAATGGAACTTTTAAGGGTAAAAGGTAGCAACAGTGAGAAGATTCAGAGGGTGTGGAGGAAAACGGAGAGGAGTAGACAGTCGATGCTGGTGAGGGCGGTGAGAGAGTGAAATGCACTGCGGGAGGAGTTTGTGACTGTGAGGGGGGTTGGAAGGTTTAGGAAGGGACAGGAGGATTGGTGCTGTGGGGATGGGGAAGAGTATGCTCACTACTGGGTGTTAGCCCAATTGTGAGTACAAAACTTATTATATTCAATTTTCCAGAATTGTAGCAACCCTGTTAAATAAAAGCTTGGGCAGGAGCCAGGTGGTGGGCAAAGTGAAAATAGTAAAAAAAAATTTATGTTAAAAATTGACTGCTGTGTTTATGTACAGTATTAGTGTGTATGTTGTTTGATACATATATTCTTACTTTATGGAAATAGCATGTGTTGTATTGCCGTGTAATTAATTTTTTTAGACATACTTTCTAACAATTATTTCATTTACTTCACAGTACAAACGGTTTAATTTATTGTCACTACTACACAAAGACATTTGACTTGAATATTAACATTTATGTCTATACTATATTCATACTTAAGTTCTGTTATAATATTCTTACTTTGCAAGTACTGTCACATGTGATACACTATAGAAGTAAACATAATAGGTGTACATTTAATATCACAGCTTGTTATAATGTATACACTTAATTTTTAAAATATACACTTACCTGATAATGATTATCCATTTTGTGCCAGTTTCCACATCACCTTAGAGATCTACTGCAAGCAGTAAATATCTGGAGGTACAGCACACAATGCGTTACTCTTTTTTTACATGAAGGGTTCCCCAGGTTCACATGTAAGCAAATAATGCTGAATTACAAGAACAACTTCATCAGTTATTTTTACAATTCAACATTACTAGCTTAAATGAGTTTCCTCATTCGCAGCTTGTGCAGTTCCTCAGCATGCCGCCTCTGCTGTGCATGAAGCTCTGCCCTGCGCTGCTCTGCCCATTCCTCATTGGCAAAGTGCTGTTTTTCAGCCTCAGCCATTGCCTTAAGGGCAATGGAGCGACGGATTTTTTTTTAAATTTTCGATTGTTGTTGCGTGGCACAAGAATCAGAGAACAATTTCAAGTAGACTGACCATGAAAAAATATTTTTTAGAATTTTTTTAATGAAGTTATGACCACTTTTTTTTGAGTTTTCTACATTACTGTAAATATCAGAAACTACAAAAAATTGGGCGGGATGACTTCGTACAATATCTCGTTAGATATGATACTTCAGCCTAAAATCATTTTCGAAAGTAATAGATAAATATATTCATTGAAATTGCAGTTTAACTATCTAGTGTAAAGTTTTCTTTTTATAGCAGATATTTCATCTGATGGTTTTTGCTGTAAAGATGTTTTATTTCTGGAATAACAGCTTCTTATTATCTTGTCTGGACTTTTAAGTTTATGTTAAGCACTGGTTCACTTCAATTAAACTGAAAACGCGAGTCCTACAATGGCAGTTATAGTGTAGTGTGTCGCGCGTCAGTATATAACCCGATATGCGCTGTACTGATATGCTATCTATTGGCAGCCGCGTGAACTCATTGCACCACGCCGAAACTACAGGACATAACAGAAGGGAGAACGAATGATGTGAACAAAAGGAAGACGGCGGCGTTCCTTCCTGCGCATACACTGGCTACCTTGGAGTTGACGTCAAGGTTGGGGTGAGAAAGGGGGGGGGGGTTTCTCGGTAACGTGAGCGCTGTGTAGATAGCCGGCCGAGGGTGGATGGATGATGTCACTGGCAGTCTTGCAGCTGCCGCGCGTCCGTTACCTATATGTTCGCCACGCTGTACCATAGCAGCCAGTAACACGCATTAAAAATAACTCATAGACCAAACACATTTTTAAATCTAATAGACAGTGGATAACAAGCGCATTTACATTATTACGACTATTTTCATATTCACTCGGTATAAATACTGACAGAATTATTATAATTAATCTGGCGCCCCCCCCCCCCGGACCAATCTTAATAAAGTAAGTTAACACGTGAAAAACAAAGATTTCAAAAATGAGATCAGGGACGTATCCAGAAAAAAAGGGGGGGTGAGTGTTACAGGAGTTATGACCCCTTTCTCCAAACCCAAGGTCAAAATTTGAATTATATACCGGAGACAATAACAAAACATATAAATTGAAATCACGCTATTGCAACAGTAAGTGTATATTTAATATTTTTAAGTATGTAAAATGCTTAAATAACACTATTTTGCTCCTTGAAAACCCAGTTTTTTCCCGGAGGAGGAC
>PNEQ01018356.1:0-26044 GCA_003012365.1 Medauroidea extradentata | reverse complement strand
CTCTTTATCACACTACACACGTGTCCCCTTTTCCCTCACTCACACAGAACACGCGCACTGACACGTCGTGGTTCACAGCGTGTTTGTGGCTTTTAGGCTTGATGGGACGTATTCCCAGCAATTGCCGGAGGTCAAGAGGGTTTGTTTTATGGCTGGACATTGTGTTTGACTGCGGGGGCGGCGTCGGGACGCCGTGGCCACTTGGGACCACGCTGCCGGGCACTTTCCCATATGCGCCCGTAGTACTGGTATCCAGGTTGTTCCTGCACGCGTAGTGTGCACGACGGGCTGTTCCGAGGGCATGCAGCTTGGTCCGTGTCATGCTCTTTTCCAATTTTTATAGAAATTTCCTGTGTTGTATGTAAGTCTCGTACATTAAAACTTTACTTCCTTATACACTTTCCTGCACTTTACAAAAGTTGACAGGTCAGTTCAGTGATTAAAAAAAAATAAGTTACGTTTGATTTTAAAAAGCTTTTAAATCATTTTATGTGAAGTAGATTCTTTCTAGTTAGGGTCAAGAGAAGCATAGAAATAAACATCCTGACAGATATATTTTTATTTATTTATTTTATTTATAAATCCATAGATCCCAATTTGGGAAATGGAATTCATCATTAGAGTAAATTACAGTTAGTCAACAGAAACACAGTTTGTTTTCAATTTAAAATTATAACAATAAAATACTAAAATATTAACAAAGTGATGCATTATTAAATTAATGGTTGTCAATGTTACTATTCACATATAACATAATGCCACTTATGATTCAATGAACTCATTAACAGTGTAAAAGACATGTACCAACAGATATTGATGAAGTTATTTGCAAACAATTTTACTGTTCGCTTTACTGGTCATTTTTAAATCATTAGGTAGTTTATTAAAATATTTTATGCCTGCACAATATTGAATGTACCGTAGTGACTTTAAACAAACTCACACTAGCATTTTCATGACCCATTTTCTAGGTGAAAAGAATATTAGAGAAATAACACATTTTTGTAGAAATAAAACTAAACACAAAACAATGCGCCCCAAGTCCACAAGTCCTCAATCTATCGAGACATGAATTCCTGAGACACTGCTGTATACTAGTAGAATTCAAGGAAAGTTGCAAATGAGTTTAAAAAGTAACCGCTGAAATGCAGATATTTGTAGGATTCAAAGTTAAACCAATGTACAGGGATGTGTAATTCAATAATTTATTTATTTTTTTATTTTTCAAGAACTAAGAGAGCCCGCGATACAAGCCTCTTCAAAGGTGCCAATGTGACACGTCAAGATCAGCTTACCCCAAATTCTAAATTCTTGTACAAAGTTACAGCTAAGTTGAAGAGACAATCAAGAATTTCAAGAGAACACTATTACTGCAACGTAAAGTTTTCATCAACCCTTAGTGTAAACCTTGTATTCGATCATAAGATTCTATATAGGTACAGAAAATTAATGTTTGTAAGCTATATTGTAGTAATCAAAACCAGAAAAGTTTACCCATCAATGGTTTAAGAGTGGTGAGTTAGAAGTAGTGTACCTAGTCTAAAAGATTTCCTGACTGAATCAACAACAGCCAATGTTATTGTCAGTACCTAGCTATCTTTTGAACACTGCTTATTATCTTGTTCGTATTATTGTTTTACTTTAACTGCAAATTGTCACTACTTTGCCACCACATAATTCATTATTAATTTTTTACACCTCTCTTTTTGCATTTGCTAGTATCATAAAATTTAGATCCCAATATATCATGCACAGGAAGATTGACCCATGCATATTTTGAATATAGTCTATGTTGTATCAGTAAACTATACAAGATTCCATGTACAGTACATATCTCGTGGTACACAGTGCTATATACTGCTATAAACAAGAGAATGTTTGAAACTATTGCAGTAGTTTTTCTTTTAAAAATAATTTCATGTCATTTTGAACAACTTACTCACTTTGGTCGCCCATCTAACTTCAATAGTAAAATGTTTCTCATTGATAACACTTATAATGTTTTCTTTTTAAGGAAACATATCTTGTCAGAAAAAAAGTTATATGGTAAAGTGTGAAAAGTTTCAGTTCAACAATTTTTTTCGTCTGTATAATAAGTATATGAAATTATTCACCATAAAATTCTGAACACTATTTTACTATTGATGTGTCTGTTATGATGTGATACATATTTAAGAATGCACAAATCAGTACCAAGCTCAATATTTTGGTTTTGAATTTTTCCAACCCATTAGAATGGTCTAGATGATTAAATAAATACGTACGAAGCACATTTAAATTATGTATGGTATGCAAACACTTTAAGATCCAAGTTACGACACGAAAATTTTGGATTTTTGGCAACAGCTCACGCTGAAGTGTAGATAGTGTTAATGGCAGTTATCGCGTACTGGAAAAAGAGACTCCATACTGCAATCTAAGCATGATAAACTCTATGGTGTCTTATTTTTTTATTTTCAGAAGTTTTTTACTAACTTTCTAATTATGAGCAAACTTTAGTACAGGAGGACTTATAATGTTTCCTGAAATTAGTTTCAAACAGAATGTCTTTCATTCTCTACATTCATAGGAAAGTGCAGACATTTACTTAAGTTTAGGTAGAGCAAAGATATGTATCTGAGCTAATGACGGATCCAGAAAATGTTACATTTCTACCACAGTTGATTGACAAATAAGATCAGTATTTCAAATAGAATCACCAATCTCACCTTAGAAATTTTTATCTCTGCTCGAAGGGCCTCTCCAAAACCAGACAGATACCTTAGCTTCCTTGCATTGCTTCGTAGGCAAGGTATTTGAACCTAAAAATCTAACTTGTCAAGAGCCACTGAAAAATACCCAATTTAAAATTATTGCTAATTCATTTAAGTTTAATGGTGGTAACATTGTAAGATATTGGTACAGAATTTGTTTAGATGTGTATTGCACTACCTGCTGTGCCTGTTGTTAATTTTTATCGGCAACGGCCCACTGTCCTAGCCAATACGCGAGTTCAAGGCACCTATGATAGGCTGATATTCTGGCAGTTGGTATGGCTCATTTGATATGATCAACTGTAATGTATTCGGCAAGTAGGTACCTTCAGTTTGAGTGAACTTCCAATATTAACGTGGAATGCAGGCAGTGGCTAAACTTTGTCTGTCATACTACCTCGTAACATGTTAGCCAATAAGAGCATGTTTTCATTACATATTTACAGTTGCGTTTAAAAGTACAGCATATTCCAGCTGAATAGCTTGACAATGTTAGAGTGCGCACGAAAATACTACTCAGCATGGTTACACTTACGTAACTGACGACAACGAAACTCTGGTACACTTACCACTATGTACCATAATTAATTTGCTAGGGACAGATTTAAAAAATAAAATTATAACATATTGTTATTAATTAATTTCCAATTCTGATGTAGCAAATGATTTATGGCACTTAGAGATTAGACTACCAAAGTTTCATTTTCATCTGTCAATTAATGTAGAGTTAAAAGCTTTAGCAACATGTAGTTAGAAATAAGAGTGATAGGTACATTTGCACAATTCATAACATCCCATGAAATCAACATATTTTAATACGTTATATTAACTTAAAAAAATTTTAAGTGGCATTTTTATCGAGTTAAACACTTTGTAAAGCTGTTCATATATAATGGTATTAAATGCTAATAAGCCAGCTCATGACGTGCGGATCTCCTGTAATAGTATAACTGGCACTGAAGGCATTTTAATAACTTGTTTATAATGCAGCTGCGTTTCTAACTTTTTGAATCAAGTTACATCAGGAATAATACTCCCCACACAGTGCAAAGGCCTAAAGGCTAATATGTTTCTTTAATATATTACAAAGTACTGTTTAATATTTTTAAAATTACATCACCTATCTCATACGTACCAAGAAGACAAATAAGAAAAGTTTACACTCTATGTATATTTTTAATTTTTGTCCTTACCGTAGTAAGGACATAATGCTTCAAGTTTCGTGTAAATAACATTTTCCATTTGGACACTTTTGTACCCTAGTAACGAAATTAGTTGAGCCCTTGTTTGCACATTGTGTAATTTCGGTAATATACTTAGTAAATTAAATTGTTCCTGTAGAACATTTGTGTAAATTACAGAAATAAATGTTGCACTTCTAAAGTTAAAAATAATTATGCATGTTTACTGATATGCTTATATTCATACTTTAGCTTTTGCTTGTGTTTTCAGTTGATTTTTTTTTTTGTGTGTGTTGTACCTCACATGTGTTTAATTATCATTCCTTTTAAGTTTGATGGTCTGTAAACTTTTTTTTGTAACTAGGGGATATATGTGTATTTTACAACAATAAATGGTATTTAAAAAACATTTAATAAGCATTTTCATTTAATTCCCGTCAGTTTATTTGAAAGTTCGAATACTTATCCATCCATTTTGTTTGTTTCTTGTTGGCAACATAAAGAACCAGGTGTGGTGCTAGAAGTGTGAGAGTAGTTGCGATACAAGGTACCTTACTGCATGTTACGTGATATGATATGTTCACACTTCTAAAGCTATTTCAAAAATTTTGTTTCAACAAGTCACAAAAAAAAAAATGGAATAATTTTTAATTGAATAGCAGTATGTACAAGAAATCTAGTTATTTTTTAGTGTGTGCACTGGTAATGTGTAAAACTAACAGATAATTAAAATATTCTGGAACCCCTATTAAATATACACAAATACACTTATTTGTACATGTATATCTATTATTATATATAAATATGAATTTACAAATGTATATGTTAGTGTACAAATTTGTAAGAATATTAAAACAATTTTTAGGTAGCTCTTAAGGGGTATGGAAAGGTACGATGTCGAGCGGACATCTATAATTCTCAATCGTCAATAAAATCTGAACTACTCATCAAAATTCGATAAGATTTTTTCCAAGCATATATTTTATCAATGGACGTTTATTTATATAGCACTTTACAATATTGTGCTTTATTTTCGAGTAAAAAATTATAAACTGTTTTTTTTAATAAGGGCTTGAAACCACAAAATCTACAAAAAGGGCAAACTGTCATATTTATCATTATTAAAATTATAATATCTAGGCCTCTATAGTAACGGAATTTCAAATATACTCGTGTATATATTTGAAAAGAATTTTAATATTCGAAAATCTCTAGTCGATAGGTAAATCTCCGCGCGAGAGATTTACGGATGTTAAAATTATTTTTAAATGAAAACATTTTGACATTCAGTTCTTATAGAGGCCTTAATATTATCTTATTATAAATTTAGAAATGATTTTGTCATTTCAAGCCCTTATTTTAAAAAATTTTTAAGTTATTTTTAATCGAAAGTAAAGCTTAGTGCTAAATAAATGTATGTCTGCTGATAAAATATATGCTCGGAATAAAATCTCATCAAATTTTGATAAGTAGTTCAAATTTTAATGTCGATTGAAAATTCCAACCGCCCGCTCTACATCGTACCTTTCCATACCCTTTGAATATAATGGTAAATGGTCCACTTTTGCATTGGAGCTTTTTAAATTTCCCGCCAATGGTGTTAAGTTCTGTCGTCAGCCTCACAGTGCTGCTAACCGTATATTAGCACCTGCGCAGGGAGTGCCCTTTCTGTACCTACCTTCTCTTTTCTATGTGGTGCGCTTTAGTTTCGGGTAAACACAGATATATGACACAAAAAAAAATTAAAGACTAAATTTTTGAAGAGTGGTTTAAGAGGAGAGCAGGACAAACTAAACGAATAAATGCGAGGTCATTAAGCCAGCAAATGAAGACTTTACCTATATGGTATTGTGAAAGATGTGGTGTACATACTATACAGAATAGTATTTCGTTGTAAAATGATAGGTTCATAATTATGTGTTTGTACAATTTTGATGATCTAGGTCACTAAAATCTTAAACTTTCTTAATTTGTGTTTTATTATGCATAAAATAATTTTCTTGTCTACTACTTCACCTGTATGAAAAGGAAACCTGCCGAAACAGAAAGAAAATTGCTGGATTCAATTGAGTTCCATTTTGGACAGGTTTTACTGTAATAGTTATTGAGTGTTTGTGTTTCCTTTCTTTTAGTTTAACCAAGAAATAATATTCATGTTTCAAGCTTTCTTTGATGTATAAGCCAACCTGATAAATTTTAATTTTTGTCAACATGCTGACTGAATAACAAATTGTAATTCAAGATTTTAATTTGTTATTATCGGAAGGGGCATTCTGTAATGAGCACAGTTTTCATCTTTGAAATATTATATAGCAAATATACACAAGGAGATTATAACTATAATTACTATTATTATTAACTTTATATTTATTAAATATACATTGTATTTCAGTTTCTTGATTGATATTTCCTGCAGTAATGTTATCGTAACTTTTTAGACCAAGTTCGTTTTGCAGACCACCCACTCATTTTTATTCATACTCATACTCTTCTAAGAATTAAAAAATAAGCAAATAAAATATTCTAATATGGTAATTGATGCCCCACCTTAATAACAGGCAGCCCTGAAGACTACAGACGAAAGCTGCAGTGGTGTAAGAGCATCGCACATTCTGACATGCACGAAGTAGTTTTCACTGTCGTGCTACAAAGGACTTCCACTGTGATGCTACATATCTCTAAAACTCGCTCAATCCACTTTTACAAAAATTTATGAGACTGTGCAGTTACATGTGGAAAATAAAAAATTTTAGTAATGAAAATGCTGATGCTATGAATACCTGTTCAATTCAAAATATCAGGGCAAAAGTAATCACTTACACAAATGATTCTATAAACAAATTTATGGTAAACACTTTGAACATACTTCTGAATTATTTTGCAGTGCCACCTGATCCAGAGTATTTTTTTATGTTAACATGTGTCTGTTCACCGGTTTTTTTAAAAAAAAAATTGTACTATGTAGTTGAACGAACAAATTAGTTAACACTGTGTGGGTGTAAAACATGTACCTAGCAACAAGTGTTACGAGTAAAGCAAAAGTGTAGCAACTGATTTAGTCTCGTGTACATTTTAAGTAAAACATTAAAAAAAATAGTTATTGTACGACCATTATTGTATTTTTCCATTTACGTACTTTGTAGTTAGTATGCATGTGAAATGTTACCGAGTTCAAGAATTCAGATGGTTTTGGTAGACATAATATAAGTATTGTATTATTTCTGTCCTTCAACTCATAGAACCATTTCATTACAACATTTATAAAATTATGATGAGTTTGAAAATGTACTGAGCAAGTAGAGGTAAACTACTCTTCAATAATTAGCGTTGTTATTGTTGTACACACATATCTCCCAGTATGCGATAAATTTGACGTTGAGATACACTTCCTGAATTTTCATTGTTAAAACAAACATTGAATCACAATGATTGTACATTAAATCTAAAACGACCAATTGATGGTGTTACTGAACAACCCAGATAGACCCTTGCTATTATACTCAAAGGCATTGTTTTTATTTCGAGAGTTTCTCCTTCCTAGTAACTGTATACTTGGCAAATTATGTTCAGTCCTGTGACACTGGGATGCTAGGTGGTATCTGCCAACATCATCATCTGCTACCAGTACTATCTGCTCCAGTCCCGCATCTGGATGCTGAAAATGAAGGAGGGAGGGGACGAGTTCAATTGTCGGCATCAATGTTTTCAATTTTCTTTAATAAACAACAAACAACAACAAACTATAGAAACTACTATTACAAACGTTGTGAATGTTATAACCCAACATCTAAGAATTGGCATGTGTTTGTATCTGTGAAACACATGAGCATCCAGAATGTCCACCACTGTCTTTAACACAGATTTTTTGTTTTCACTGTTGTGCTCTGGGTTGCGACTGTTGTGTGGCGCTGTTTCACGAAACTTTGTCACACGAGCAAGCCTTGAGATGACGTTTCTAACGTTTATGCACTTTGAAACATCAGTAGCTTGTTTTGTGCTGCTATTGGATAACTGACTGCTTAATCTTGGCCTTGGTTCTGTTGTTTTTGCGCATGTTGCTGAGTCTGGTATGTTATAATATTCCTGTGAATAAAGAAGAGTGCTCGATGGAAGAGATGATGCGCCATTGACACACTCATCGGATCTGGTTGGTGTCGTTATAGCTTCCATTTCGGTATTTTCTTGTTTTAACTTTAGGCCTACTCATAAAAATATCTGTGAAAAACCAAACCCAGCATACTGTAATGTTTCCAAGATATATTAATTTTATTAGTTATGACTACTTCACACTGCAGTGGAAGAAATTAAGCAAGCCAATTCGACAGAGGTTTTTGAATATTCAAATAATGCTGTAGTCAAACTATTTACCTCCACCTATTCCTACAGTAAGTGTTTCTGTGGTGAAATACCTTACCTTGCCATCCTTTGTCAGAAACATTCCATGGGCTAGAACAAAACACATGCAATGCATCGGCAAACAATGAATTGAGAACTCTCGGTGAACTACTTTGTATTAATGAAGTTTACTAAAGTGATGTGAGGTCGTGATTGAAATTTACTTGGCAGGAGCTATTCCAGAATTTAAAAAAATATATCTACAATCCTTACTTTTTCAGTAACATAACCATAGGTAAAATTTGCTGTGTTTCTGCAGTTTCTTCACTAAAATAAACAAAATTATCTCGGCTATCATAGTTCCAATCGGTAGAGCATGAAAATGTCTCTAATTTACAGGACTTCAGGTTGTTTAGTTATCTACACTGACATTCAGTTTAGTTGCGAAGTAATTGAATTTAGGCTTCTGAGCATAATTGTAGAGTGGAACTTCTAAAGGAGCTAAGTACTAAAATGTTACTTCCAAGATATTGAAAAAAAAAAATGTAATGTCAGATGGAGGATATACAACTGCTCCCATCTTCCCACAGTCATTTTAATTGCTATGGGTCGCCTCAGAGCATAGTGCTTATATAGGAGTACATTGGCCTTGGTATTTAGACCCTTTGGAGATGAAAAACTCATTTTTGTTCGACATCCTAGGGATGTCCGTAGGTAGTACTTTTCCATGAACTTTTCCTACATAAAAAGGATTTGAAATGAACTTCCCTAGGACGTCCTAGGGACGACAGTTCCCACATCCTACGGACGTCCTCAGGATGTCTGTGTGCTGGTAGGGTTAGCTCCTTTAGAAATTCCGCTCTACAATTAATTTTGAAATTACATGCAAAAAAAGTCACTAGGTTGAGGAGACTATAGAAACAGTTCTAGGTGCAGTTAGGGGTCCAGGAGATGGCAGCTTACGATGGCGACGATCGGTGTCGGACCGACAGTGTCATCTTGTCGTCTTGATATCACTCTAAAACTAGCCTAATTAAGATGTTTTGCGGCCCCTTCTAAGCCTTACCAGCATCCTGACAAGACTCCTTTCTCAAAGCACCTCTCCCTTTGGTGCAGTATTATTATGTCGGTGGTAGATTTATGTCCAGTCCTGGGACATCTCATCGGGCTGACTGCTAGCCATAGTTGTATTGGAAGGAAGAGAGGAAAGAAGTTTCAGAAAATGCAAGTCAACCTCCGCAATGCTGACTTAGCATAGTTGGGCAAAGAGGTGTGAACTGTCACTTTTCTCTTATCATACATAGCACAGCACTGTAGCTAATTAATGCATGATATTTTAGAAATTGGAACACATAGAAAACAAGAAATAAATTCAACAGACAGTACAAATAATTTGCACACTTAGACAAAAAATTAGGTTGCCTAGTTTGGCAATTTAGGTTTATAAAAATAAGACAAACAAAATTAAGTTAAGCAAATTAGTACATTAAATATCATGATTTCAATATTAAATGAAAGTAAATTACTTTCCTGTAATTCCACCTACCTTCATCCCATGGTCACACCTGCAATTTTTACAGATTGGCTAAATAGCAAACTGTGGAAATAGCACCTGCCAGAATACTAACATTGATGTTCACAAACATATGACAAAAAATATTTGTTACAGTTTGACAAACATAATAAGAACATTAAAATATTAACTCAGTTAAATTCATATTTATTATTAAGCTACTTGCTCCAAACTTAAATCGTCTAAGTTCATTCGATAACCTGAAATAGAAAAACCAGAGTAAACAATAACAAATAATGCCATAGAACAATCTCTAATAATATGTAGGGATCAAAATGTGGATTGAGGTCAACCCGCACACTTTTGTGCTTCCACTGTTGGCAGCAATGAAGAATTCAGGCGAATGAGAGAGGTTGGTTTATGGTAGCTAAGAGTAGTTTCATGGTGAAATACATTATGGTTTACATAGCAGTGGATAACACAAGCGTCTTCATTAAGGTAAAACATGCGGGATATGCAAACACATGCACTGTAGCCCTTTCAAATTCATGACATTTTACCGAGTATATTTTAAGTGCTGTCTAAATACTGTTCATGGTTATAATTGTCTTATGCTTAGCTTTATATTCACAGTGTTCAAATGTAAACAAATAATGGTGTTTGCTCAAGTAGACAACAAATAGCATATAAATGGCTGTATGTTCTTAAACTTCATTCAGTATAAAATTAATGTTTAGCACTGACATGTTACAATATAAGTGTCTCTTTTAGCACGATATACATTTTATTATACTTCCAGGGTGTAGACTTCAAAGATCGCCACTAAATATTACAATGGTAATGGTTCTGATAGGAGTGATAAAAAGGTTAGTCAATTTTTTTTCAGCGCTACCTAACTCAACTTCAGTGACACATAAATGGAAGACCCTAGCAAACATTAAACTGAAGTATCTGGTTTTGAAGCAAAGCTGTACCTCAATTCCTAATCAACACTAAATTTATGAACAAAATCAACAATTGAATAATCCAATTAAACAACAAATTATACGAATCAACATGTCAGCACAAAATAAGTGGAAACAAATAATCAACAGTACATTGATAAATGCAAAAGATCAGCAAAAACCAACAATGATATATTCTCAACACAATAACTCGCAGCTAATTAAAAAATGAAATTGTGTGAGGTACATGGGTTAAAAAAATTAAATTAAATAAAATAATTATTATTACAAAAATTTACAACCGTGATCAACAATCTATTATTACTAAGTAGTCCACTCTGAAATTTGTTGTGTTGGGCTTTATTCTGCATGTGAGGCGAACTGTAGGCTGTACATGGCTACCACTCAATAATAGATGGAGTCAAATAAACTCAGTGGTGGCTCGACGGCTCATGCATCTGGTAACCTCTTCATCTTGCACATCATACATATTTGCTGTACACAATTAAATCCAACACGTATACACAATTGCTGCAACCCACCATACTCTCTCACAACATAATCCATATCAGATGTTCCATCCTTACTGGTTAAAAATGAACAAAATAAACCCACTTAGTAAACAAGCCAGAAAAATGGTTCAAACCACTGACTTAATTACGCTGACCTGTGACTGACCTTATATCTCTGGCATCCTGTATGGCCTTAGTTGTGTGATGTATTTCCGTGCAGGTTTTCCTTCCTGATGCTGAAGTCCATAGCATTTATGCAGAATTGAGGACTTCACAATGAATGGACCATTAAATGGGGAACAATTTCTTTGTAACACTGTCACAAAATGAACTAATGGGATTAGTTCGATGTAGTATTAAATCTCCTATAACAAAATTATGCTTTTTACAGAGTTTTTGATTTGTGCGACGACTTTTGGCAGAAATACAGAGGCGTGATTGTACAAGAGTGTTAACTTTTTGTTGAATTTTGTCTGGATCTTCTTGTGGTAAGACTGCTGATAACTTCGGCAATAACTTCGGCAATAACTTGATGGTGTCCAGAATGTCAGCGGGGCAGTTAGTGATGAATACTTAGGATGAAAATCCGTTGGTTACATGGGCCATGTGCTTGATTACGAATTCAATTAGAGGTAGCTTATCTCATCAGCTTTGTTGAGTCAGGTGTGATTTGGTGTATCATGAGCCCCCTTTTCCAAGGTTCATTGGTGAATTGGCTGCCCTCGTCTGATAGATACAAGTAGGCTTTCCAGTCTCTTTTACAAATGCTTTGTCCTTTAGTTTTGGTGTTGGATTGTTAGATTGTACAATAGCATAAAATTTGGTTTACTTTAAAAGCAGGTCGAACTTAACAAAAACATACTTTAAACCCTCCTTAGACTTCGGCAATGAACCAAAGATGTCTATAGAGACTAGCTGACGAGGAATAAAAGGTTGGAATTCTCTTTGTTTATTTCCTCTAGGGTGTTTGGCCCTTTGATAGAAGTCACAAGTGGTGACTTCCTTCAGAGTCTTTGGCATGTTAGGCTAATACACAATATATTTTAGAGGCTTGTACTATTTTTAGAACCCAAATGCTATAATAACACGTGTCCTTCAACACCAACAGGTTGTGATATACTAGCTGGTATAACAGGCCTCCAATATTAATTGAAGTGCATGTCTGAATCACAATGGTGAAACTGAAGTAGATAACTGTTCTCTGACTTTATTGCAGAAATTATCAATGCCTTGCTTCTCTTCTAAATTAGCTAGAAGTAGTTTCAGTGTGCTGCTTGACTTGAGAATAACTAGAAAAGAACTGGATACATAAAATTCTCGCGCACTATTTTGTGGTTTAGGTAGTGTGGGTTCTTCATCAGGGGTAGGTGATCTCAATGTCGTACTCTTATAGGAATAATTGCCAACAATTAAGACGGCCTCTAAACATCTTCCCTGCCTTTAAACAAATGAGAGCATGGTGGTCGATCAATAGTTTAATATTCTCCCCGAGTAACAGGCAACGGAACTTCTGAAAGGACTAAACTATAGCGAGAGCCTCTCTCTCTCTCTTCTCTCTCTGTGACTGTGTAGTTCCTTTCGGTGCTGTTCAGGGTACGACTAGCCATAGCCACTGTCTCTTCTGTTCCAGCATCATCGACATGAGATAGCTTGCAACTAAGTGCATATGCTGAGGCGTATGGATGGTAAATGATGTAATCTCTCAGAAAAATGGCTTTCAGCTGTTCCATGGCAGTATGATGTTCTGCTGTTCAGCACCAAGTTTGACCCTTTTTAAGCAGAATAAAGAGAGGAACTGCGATCTCAGAAATTTTGTTGGAGCAATTCCTGTAGAATCCGATTACACCCAAAATACCCTGAGTTATTTACGGTTTTGAGGTGTTGGAAAATGTTCAATGGCCTGAAGCATTTCTGGTGATGGTTTTATACCCTCGGGTGTCAAAATGTGACCTATAAATGATACCTCTTCACGAAAAAACAAAAACTTGAGTATTTGACTGTCATGCCAGCTTGCTTCGATTTTGAAATAACAGTATGTAAATGAATTGTGTGGTCTTCAAAATATGAGGACGTAACTAGGATGTCATCGACATAGGCTCTAGTGTGAACGATTTACATTCTTTACCCAAGGTGACATCCCGGCATTTTGTGAACTCGGCTACCACATTACACAGGCCGAAAGGCATTACTTCAAAAACATATTGCTGATTCCTGAACAAAAATACAGTTTACTGCTGGGAATTCTCATCTAGAGGTACTTGTCAATATGCACAAATTATATCTAAGGTGGTCAAAAACTTGATTCCTTGGTAAAGTCTGAGTATGTCTCTAGTTCGTACTGGTCCTTCCAAATCTTTCACAGTAATTTTGTTCACGTTGCGGGCATCAAGACACATGCATAAAGTTCCATTTTTTTCGACACAAACCATGGAACTTGCATAAGGCCTAGCTTCTCTCCAAATTATGATCGAGTCTAGCATCAACATCAAGTATCCCTCTGCTTCTGAAAGTATTTCAACAGTATTGGATAAGACTTATGATGGAAGGGTTCATTCCCCAGAACATTAATTTTGGCCTCATATAAGGTATTTCAGCCAAGAATTTCGAAAAAATTACTTTCATGTTGCATGAGCATGTAATACAACTGCTGATGTTGTGAAGTATTAATCAATGTACTTGTAGCTACTGCATGTGCCACTTCTTCTGCTACAGCAGTAGTAGTAGGTGGCGAATGGGTAAAAAGCTGGTACAAATTCATATCTCTTCTAAACAAGCCTACTAACTTATCTGTCACTTGCCATTTATCAGGTGACATAGTAGTCTGTGTCTAGTCTGTGGATGAAATCAGACATCCTGCGAAATTCATTTTTATTGTATAGCATGTAAGAAATTTCAGTACCTACCTAGTAAAAGCAGTTTAGCTATACCTCGAACTACCAATACAGAAGCAAGCTTACTCCCGCCTAAGCTTTCAGTCTCTAATAAAGTCTGGCAGTTCACAACAGGACTTGAACGTGATGCAACACCTATAATCTTAATCCTAGGTACAGGCAATACAGGCAAAGAATTTACTCTGCTTTCAATCTCCTGTATATGCTCTTCACTGGCGCAACTTCTCTCTGCTTCGCTATCCGACAACACGGGTATGCTTAACTCCACATACGGAAAACTGAATCTCAGGATGAAGGGCAATCTTGCTGTAATTTACATTCTCTTCATCTTCACACAGAAGGAATCATCCAGACATATGGTATATATTACTGGCAAAACCTTTACAGTATTAGAACTTGAGTTCTGATTGTAATCTAAACCAATGGTTTTTGTCCCCACAAGTACGCTAAAGGGGTTGGAGCTGAAAGACTAACGCCACCAACCCACAATAGTTTAATGACTGCTTCCGGTTAGCTGCGACATTAATTGGTGAGTTCTGCCTTGAACAAGAGGGATTTTCTACAAATAGTGGAGCTATAAGGTTGAATGGCTCATTCTGGGCGAAATACCCTTGATCTGCTTGTGGCATAACAGGCGGTAATTTTAAGTTAGGGTTGACAGCTGGTGGTAGCGTAGTGCATAGAAAATGACAACTTGAAATGTACTTGGGGTCAGCTATAGACTGTTCTTGTGATTGCAAACCAGGTACTGTATTTCCCCAGTGTACTTGAGTATCATTGGGCACCACTTGTCATTTCAATGAACATCATATGGACAGTGCCATCTTTGTCTACGTAGGCATTAGGGGCAGAGTCGAGAAAGTCAGTATCTTGGTTACTTCCCTTTTCTTGCAAGAGTTATTATGGAATCAAGGTAGGTACCGTAAAATGGGGCGAATAGGGATTCTGGGGTAAATAGGGACAAAAAGTTGCAGTATGCAGTTTTAAAACCCGAGTTTTCCCTTAAGGGTGGCAATTTAATAATTTTACAATGAGTAATTGTATTGAAATATAATTTGATTTAAGATAAAGATCTAAACTAAGAATCTGTTACAAAATTTGTTCCTATTTGCCCCAGTGTCCCTATTCACCCTATTTTACAGCATCTAAGTTTTCCTCCCCTCAATCCTCTGCTCGACTAACTTGATGAACCTGTGTCATTGCTATTATATGGTTGCCGCTGTAATTCATTAACCCTGTGTTGGTTCTTTTGGTGTGACTGGCTCTGCTGGGTATCTGTTGTCGAACTGGTGATGTGGTGGCTGGTGTAAGGGCAGGCTTGTTCTCTGTTAAGGTCTGGCAGTCTCAATTTTACTCAGTGCAGAGCGCTGCCTCTCCGACTTATCTAGACATAACAGCTGTTGTCTAGACTCAACTAAGTTGGTAAAAGGACGATCGGCCCAATGATCTTGATACCTGGCAGGAAGTTGTGAGATTATGATCTCGCAGAATTCTTCATCCTCCATCGGAGCGTTCAGATATGTGTGCTCACATATCTCATTACAGTGTTCCTCCAGAGGTTTACTGTTTTTAGGATCATATTTTTCCCAGTGTAGCCTGGCTCTGATGTTAACCTGGATATGAGGGTTCCAATATTGCCTTAAAATTTTTGTTTGTACTGGCCAAAGCTGTTGAAATTGTAGCGATTTATCCCCCACCAGAAATAGGATGTGGCCTTAAGGCTGTACCATAGACAAATTAGCATTTCCTTGTCACTTAGGTAAAACCATTTTGCATATTCATTCATTTTATGTAGGTACGTCACTGGATTTACGTAACTGTTGCATGCAAAAGTAGGTATACCTTCAGACCATTGTTTTGCCGAATAATGTGGCTGTAGGGATCATGAAAGTAACAGGCGTGGGTGTCGACATCACATGGGTCGTCTCGGTAAGCTCGGTGTTAGGTCGTTCTTGCTCTGAGCCTGCCTGCTGATGTGTGTGGACGATGGTGCATCCTGCAAAGCATAGGCCCCAGAACGAGCGCAGACAACCATGTTGGCATGTGATGTGATAACATCTTGACTTGGCTTTCTAATGTTTCCAAATACTGTGTTATTTCAGTCTGGAAATTACCAGTTTCTGCATTATTTGTGGGTGAGATAGGTGGCTGTATTTAGTACTGCTCGAGTTCGGTCACATATGTTCACGAGAATGTTGCAAGGCACCCATTCCATAGTGATATAATGTCAGCTTCAGAAATACTAAATTCAGAGGTTGAAAACAGCCAATAACCTGGTACAGCAAATAGCAAACACCTGCGCATCTCGCCACCACCAACTACACACATCACACAACAACAGGATACAGGGAGCTACTTAAGAATCTATATTAAGAGATTGACTCGCTTAAGGAAATTATAAATAAACGAAAGGCAGACACGTGAACAGATCTTAAACTCCCAACAAAGTGAAACACAGTGGTCTCAAGTAGAGAAGTACAAGGTAAACAAAGGCGTTGTAAAACAACGGGGAATTACGTCCACCTCCTTTAAATAAATATATATATATGTCATTGGAGAGTGCTGACCAGAAGATCAGCATTGAACAAGAGGATATCGTAAATGAAGATGCAAGGCAAAGAAAATAAATCAGAAAGCCATTGATTTTCGCTGATAGACAAGGAAGAAGCCTCGCTGAAAAAATTCGTATGCATTAGGCATTGTAAAGCCAGGAGCCAAGATTGCTGACGTGGTAAGGGATATTAAAAACGACTTTGAGTCACTATTCTCGCAGGTGGAAATTATGTTTTGAAAAATAAAGCAAAAAATGTGATTTTGTCTTTAAAATCAGTGGTACCTTTATTAAACCATACTAAAGTTGCAGTTTGCAACATACCGCATAGGTATGACCTCATCGAAGATTTTTGTGTAAATGAAGAAATCAAGAGAATAAACCCTAGGATTGAGAAGTTTTGTAGACACTATGAGCACGTGAGGATAATTAATGTACATCCCCTAGAGAGGGAATGCTGTATGAGGCATGGATTTCACTTCAATAGGTGAGGTAAAGAAATTATTGTTGCAGGAGTGGTATGTACTGACTTTGTAAAGTACCAAAAAATTCAGCTTCCTTTGCATATAAATTGAAAGCATCTATGAAATGGGCCAACTTGAAATGCATATAGTTATAAAAAGAATTGGTTATAATACTAATATTGGATCAAGGCTAGAAAAGAGTGGTGATAATGGTTGTAATGATACGATTTATATGTAGTAAGGACTGGAAATGTAATGATACGATTTATGTGTAGTAAGGACTGGAAATGTTGATTCTATTAATTTATTTCATTGAAACATTCCATCTGTAAGAAACAAATGTTTAGAATAAATTTTTTTTGAGTGTTTGGACACTGATATTGGTATAATTTATCTCACACAGCATTAGCTTGACCCTTACTAATCAGGATCCAATAAAATAGGATTATTAAATTACTCTATTGCCACAGTATATTGTAGAGAAAGAGGCAATGGAGGTTGTTGTATACTAGAACATGATAAATATTTACCACAATGTACTGAATTAAATCATATCAAAGACCTCAGCGTAGCTCGAGAATTTGACTGTATAGCTATACATTTTAATTAATTGTAGTCATAAAATTATTGTACTTGCTTGTATTTACAGACCCCTAAATAGTAAGATAGAATTATTTTTCGAAAGGTATGAAAAACTACTATACTTATTATTCAAAGTATACTATTCGAAAAAATATTATATTATGTGGAGGTATAAATATTGATTTTATAGTACAGTCAAGCAAACGAGAATGAATTATTTAAATTATGAATTCTTATCGTTAAAAAAAATAAGGTCATGGGCACACCGTATAACAAATAATAAAAGTACCTCATTAGATTATGTGATAACTAATACCTCATCTCAGGGTAGTAAATACTGATCTAGGGTTGTCGGATCACCTAGCCCTTTTAATAAATTTTCCAGTCAATGACATAAGTATAAAAATAGAGAAAGTAACCAAAAAATACAAACTAATGAATGAAACCCAAATTAACAGTTTTGTAAAACTCTATCATGTAATACATGAGAAGAAATATATGAGTGTGAAGGTGTGAACACAACGTTTAATAAATTTTTAGATGTTTTTCAAAAGTACTTTGAGAATGTGTTTCCAATGAAGCCCACACAAAAATTGGGCTTCAAAGGAAAAAAAATTGGGTTACAAGAGCAATAAAAATTTCAAGTACAAAATTAAAAGCACTTCACTACCTAGTAAAGTATAGTGATGTGAGTGTCGAAGTAATGAACAATTACATAAGGTATAAATTAATGTATAAAAAAGTATTAAAACAACCTAAAAAACAACATGTAAAAAGTTTACTGAGCAAAAGTGATAATAAAACTAAAATACTGTGGAAGTTAACAAATACTGAAACTAAACAAAAAAAAAAATCAAAATCAGGGTATAAATGAACTAAAAACTGAAACTGAGAAAATCACTACTCAAGTTAATATTGCAAATTACCATAATGACAAGCTTTTGAATATCCCTACTGAATTAGGAAAAAAAACAAAAAAATAAAAAATCACATTCATATCAAAAATTTTTGTCTAAATTGGCTAAAATCACAAATTGTTTTAATATCAGAACAGTTACTGAAAAAGAAGTTGTTAAAACTGTTTCATCGTTAAATAGCAAAAAGACAACATATTTTTTTTAATCTTCTTTCTTTTCTAATAAAAAAATGTGCAAAACAAATTTTAAAACCCTTTACTGAAATTATAAATACTTCTATCAGGGAAGGTATTTACTCTGGTAGAATGAAAATTACCAAACTAATTCCTATATATAAAAAAGGAGCTGTTACATAAGCTGAAAACTATAGGCCTATGCATACTTCCTACTTTTTTTTTTTTTTTTCAAAAATTCAGGAGAAACTTTATGCATGCAAGAGTAATAAACTTCCTAGAAAATAACTATATCCTTAGACTGGAACAATTTGGTTTCCAGAAAGGGAAATTCACTACATTGGCCATGTATCACTTTATAATAACAATTTTAAATAATCTGGACTTTGGCCTCAACATGTTTGGTGTTTTTTGCGACCTTTCAAAGGCGATTGATTTGGTGAATCATGGGATACTTTTGAGTAAGCTAGATGTTTATGGTATAAGAGGAAGATAACTCAAATTATTTCAATCCTATTTACATCAACACAAACAAAAGATTTTTTTTAAAACAAAATAATGACATAAATTGTTCAGAATGTGGTTATATAAAAAGGGTGTACCACAAGGTAGGGTTCTGGGCCCTTTGCTATTTTTATTATACTGTGATAATGATCAACCCTATCAAATAACAAATGGAAATATTATGTATTTTGCTAATGATACTAATCTGATTGTATCCACGGACTCTTTGCTTGAACTTAAATATCAAACTGATTTACTATTTACATATATGTGTAATTGGTTTAATGCAGATTATTTAAAAATCAAAATTAAAAAGACTGGGTTCGTTTATTTTCAAGGCCAAACAAATAACAACTGTAACCAAAGTAAATTTTTAGGGGAAACTCAATGTGGACAAGTAAATTTAGTAGATTCAACCAAATTTCTAGGTTTAGTAGTGGATAAAATTTTTAAATAGAAAGATCATGTAAATCAAGCAGCAAAGAAACTACGTAAATCAAGCTATGCACTTAGGATCTTAAGCAATACATTAGATAAAAAACCTTAGGTATAGCTTACTATGCATTATTTCACTCTATTATGACATATGGTATAGAGGTATTGGGAAACAGTAGTTATAGTATCAAGATTTTTAGCTTACAAAAAAGAGCTATTCGCATAATTTACAATCGAAAATCAAACTCATAATGTAAATCCCTGTTTCCCGAATTAAATATACTTCCATTTTATTCAGAATATGTATATCGTTTATTGTCATTAGTTAAAGTTAATGTAGATCATTTTAGGAGAAACATATTTTCCTGGCCATTATGCTACAAGAACCCAATATAAATTAAAAATGAAATATAAAAAAACCACAACATTTACAAAAAGCATTCAATATAATGGTATTACATTATATAATGAACTACAAAAATATTATATTATTAGAAAATTTCGCAGAATTTAAGAGAGAACTAAAACATTATCTGACCATTAAAAATTTATACTCAATCTCGGATGTATACGATTTCTAATGAGCATTTGTTACAAATGTTTTTAAATGGGAATGGGTCACTGTGTGTGTACCTATTAATTTGTGTTGTTATAAAATATGTATTGTAACTACGTTTAAAATTAACAAACTTTGTATTTGTTATAATTTTATACAGAGTGTATGTGAATGTATGTTCTTATTATGTGATGTTGACATAAGCCCATATCCCCAAAGTGTACTGCTTACAAGGGGATCTATAGGTGTATTATTGAATAAAAAAAGATGACTTGCTTTACTTTTCAGCAGCATAATTTAGTAAGAGGTGAAACCTCAAAGTGCTTTACTTTACACTTACTGACATGTTTTTGTTGGTAAACAAAAACCTTACAAAACATTGAAATTAACACTCAAATGTACACAAACATAGAGAGACAATCTTTTTCAAATGACAATAAAAACCATGGCACACAACAAGGCGCAATAACTACATAAAATACGTGGACTGTGAACTTGGCTGCATATTAATACTTTTCAGAAAAGGTTCTTAACGCTCATATTACAGACTATGTTAATTGGACAAGTATATTCCATGTATTTAAATTGATGTTGCTACTCCATTGTCTGTTCTGTACTTCAACACCTCGTACTAGTACTGTCTTTTTGGTGGGTTATTTGGTGAGATGTAATGGTAATTTTATTTAGGGCAATATTTCAATATGAGCCTAGGTGTATCTTGCAAGTGTCTTAAACCCTCTTACCACGCTTCTGAGCACTTAGTTGGTTTCCAGTTTCAAACATCTATCTACTCTCTCAGTCACTATGTTCTCTTTTTTACCCTCAGCATTAATATTTATATCTACAAGCGAAATTGATGAATATCTTCTGTAAGAATTAAATGATGGATGGTTTTGATTCCAATAATACAAACGTAAACGTGACCAATGATATATAAGGTTAAGTGAATATTTAAAAGTACCGTTTTGCTGCACCTGTTTTGATCTAAAAGGGTAGTTTTGTAGACAACCCTTCTGTTACATTGGTTACATCGATAACTTCTGTTGCATACAATCTTCATATTACATGCAGATGTGGAAAGTAAACAACACCTAAGCTACATTTATGACTATATAAATATTTTAATTTTTAGAAAAAATAGTTCTGTTACTCACCACCCCACACACATGTGTGTGCATTTTTTGTAAAATGTAAGTGTACTTAACAAATTATATAGCAAATGTATTTTATTTATTTTTATTTTTTCTTGCTCAGTAATAGTCCAGACAGTTTAGTTAAAAAAAACATTGCTTAGGAAAAAAATCGTGTAGTTTTGAAAATTTGCACAGGTGTAAGGGAAAGTATACTAAACATCATACTAAAAGTCTCCCTAGGTGGGGGTGAGTGGGGGTGTTGGGACAGTTTAAATTATAATTTTAGTGGTTTTCCTTATGTACCGCCCGAACTATGGGATGTAGCAAAAATTAATTCATATACAAAATTAAAGAGAACATAATTTCCCACAAAAAACTTAAGTAAAATATTCCTATAAAATCAATACTTAATGAAATACAGGATGTTGAAAATTGCACAAATTTCAAACTTCTTGTTATATTGGTTGTATTAGAAAAAAATAACTAATCAGTCATTTATAAAAAAAATGGCAATGTTATTCATCTTTATTTTTCATATAATGAAATCATCAAGTTATTTAAATCGAGCACTGAAGAAACTGTTATTGACAATGAGTTACAGTTGTAACTTCAATACTTAATTTTTTTTTTTTTTAAGAAATTTTATGCTCTATTGTGCAAAAATTATCTGCTTCGTTATGAACATGATTTTGTGGTTTACAAAGCAGGCTTTTTATATATTTTCAAATACAGTTTTCATATAGAAAATGTTAATGGAAATATACTAATACATTGTTAGTGACAATTAGCCCAGAAATTCCTCTTCTACACGTCTTGTGAGGATTTGTAAGCCATGTGCACATGTTATTTATTTGTAAATTATTATTGGGCAGCACAGTCGTCGGTGAATCTATGAAGGAACAAAGCCACAAGTTTCAGGTTTTTCAAATCGTTGATCAGTTCTGTGAATGTTATTGTCAGGAGTTTTTTTAACGACATGTTTGTCTCTGTTATCGAATATCACACAAATTGAGGAAGTATATAGTGTACTGAAAATGGCTGAAAAATGTATTATATTTTACTCCTGCTTTGTTACGAAAGTTTCTAGAATGTGGATCTGTCACGTTATGAGCTATCTCCATTCCCATTGACTCTCTTCAATGAAGGTGGTTTGAGGAAGACAAAGAAGTCAACTCTCTGTGCTGCATTTCCTGTAGTAAGTCCTAACATGAATACAAAAACATACAAATGAGTGCTAATGTTGTGGATGGTGGCTTCCTCCTCCACCGAGTAAAATGGAATGTCGTGAGCGAGTTCTCTTCAATTTGATATCAATATGTAGCCTACACGATCAAGCATTATGGTGAACACTGTGTTGTAGCTTTTGATGGATATGGTGATGTCAACAGTACAAAAAGAGCAGAGGAGAAGAATCACCACAAAACTTCTATTGATATTAAGTTTGATGAAAACATGAATGTCACAGTTCAACAGGACATTTTTTTTGGCAAATGAAAGGAATAAAACAAGACTTATTCATTACCTCGCACAGAAAATTACGGCCAGAGGAATATAAACTAAGGTCGCTACAGAGGTAATGCTGATACTACTATCGTGAAATGTAGGATAGAAAAAGCAAGCACTTCCCCTAATGTGGTTATCATTGGGGAAGACGTGGACTTGGTAGTGCTACTGACTGCTTTGGTGCCAACACATAGCAATATGTATTTCTTTAAGCCCAGCAGAAGTAAAGTAGAAGCAAAATTACGTTAATCAAATTCTCTCCAATACCTACCATTTTTTCAATCCTTCCTCCTTCTTCACACTTTCAGTGGCTGTGATACGACCTTAGCCATTTATAATAAAAGGTAAAGCAGCTATTGTCACGCTATACAAAAGACAACAAAATCTGATAAAAAATATTGCAGAAATATTTTATAACCCCTTATCTACACCTGATGCTGTGTCACAAAAGCTGGTGAGAAGATGTTCTTTGCTGTATACACAGCCAATGCTAAACAACATAATTTGAATTATCATCAATATTCAGCATTCCTCAAATCATCAACCAAGGCCAAAGCAAATCTCTCTTCACTTCCTCCCACCAAAGGCTCAGCAAGGCAACACTCATTGAGAGTGTATTTGCAGATTCAAAAGTGGTTCGATAACTACTTATCTCCTGATCAGTGGGGATGGGACAGAGTAGAAGATGAATCCCTATTTCCAGTAAAAAACATTGGAACCGGTGGCTCCTGACACAGTTCTAAACAACATATTTTGCCGCTGAACAAATTGGTATGGGGAGCCGATTAAATATCACCACTTTCGTTTTGCACCGACGCAGCGCAACGCAAGGAAATCTGCTCTGCACCTGCACCTCGAGTCGTAGTTGGAATTAAATATACTCGGAAACGCAAGACGCAAGAGGCGGAGCCTATTTTGGCTCGGCGCAACTGCCTCCCCTCTCCAACTTACACAAGCCAATCAGAAAATTTGTAACATCTTTCTCACTGCCACATTGACGACAAAAACTGCCTGTACACCCGCGTGCTTACATGCATATATAGCTTCCATGTAGCAGTGAACATTTCTCGCGCTAAAAGTAATGTTTTTGTTATATTTTTCGTAACCTAAAATTGTGTAGTTTTCTCGTGCTTATACAAGGATATAAGAAGTGTAGTTTCATTTCATGTTATGAAGGAAAATTGTCACAAAGTTTTCATTATAAACGTATATGTCGTAGTTGCATTTTGAAGTTTGAAATATTAATTTATATACTGTCGTGGTTTCAGTATAGTGGACGGGTGTGTTCATTTTTACTGAATGAGATTGTTCGTGAATAATTAAGTACTATATTTATGGACAGTAGCATTTTTGTAACACAATTGGAACACATCAGAGTGGTTTTCATCTGTAACCAGTTTTTACATACTTTATGTTGCTAACGGAAAATAAAGTACCTAAAGTGATAGACGTGTGACGCGATTAGGGCAAAAATTATGTATACATTTTATATTTGTACTGGTATTAATTTGAGTGACCTAGTTTTGAAATTCACGTAAGTTATTTTAACTTGTGTGGCATTGTATTTGTGAGTGTAGGCCTATTACCTAGGTGGGCTATACATGTGGCATTCGTATTTCAGCGAGTCGTAAATTATCAAATCGTGATACGTTGATTATTTCGAAATAATTAATTGCTAATGTGTAGTGAATACGAGTGGCTTTTGTACAACTATACTGCAATAAATTTAATTATGTCTAGATCATTGTAAGCTCAATGGTCACTTAGATAGGGTGTGATAAGTGTAGACAGCAAGTCTCACGAAAGACTTAAAACTAAAATGATAGCCCTCCCGTTTTATGAAATAAAGAGAATCCCAACAGCATCACTCTTAAATATAAAGCACGTGTAATGTGGAAACAAGTCGGCGAGATAGATATGATGTTGAAACCACCCATCTAAACAAGAAAAATAGAGAGGTAATGTCACTGTTCCAAGCAATTAGCTAAACAAGTAGGTACTTGCAAAACATATTCGCTATTTATTTACATTATCACTTGCATAAATAGGCGTATTTTAGCGGTTGAATTGGTCATAAGCTGTTAGCAAGCGTTTGTCGAATCTATTTGCATTTACAAGAAATCGCTAAAATGCAATATTCAGTGAACATAAATGGCAATTGTGTACGCAATTGTGTACTTGCTATTGCCTTATCAGGAATAGAATTGGACTGTATAAAGGAAAACACTTCTTCACGAATATGTTTATTGGAAAATAGGTGGCTTTCACTATTTGTTTTACATGTACAACATAATAAATTGTAGGAATACATTTAATTATGCACCTGCATATGATGAAAAAATAATATTGCATCATTTTATTTTAAAATAACTTAAGTTTCGTCCATATTTCACATAATTATAGTTTGTTTTGATATCAGATTTGTTCGAAACAAAACAGGAAATAAAAGTAAAGGTAAACATCCTGTGAACAAACCCTGTAACCGTCCTCCTGCCTCGGTTGCCAGAAACGTGTAAACTGTTAAAATAAAACTGCAATTTGGAGGATCCAAACACCTTTAAATCAACTATAAACTTCCCCTGGTTTACAATTACCGCCTCATACAGTCGTCGTCATTATCGTCTAATACACATAAAAAAACAAAACCAAAAAACCCAGTGTTGCCATCATTAGTTAGTCGAATTCTCTAGGCTATACATATATGATGCACAGCACAACCAACAACACTTCCCCTTGTCGTGCATCATATGTTAAAAAAATTGCACACATGTACATACAAGTTACAAAGGGTAAACAATTATTAATGTTAAAGGGAGACATTTCAAACACACACAGAAATTACATTAAACTCCTTTAAGTCCCATATTGGCAACACACATTTCAGTTTTATTACGAGGTAAAGCCTTTGTAAAAATGTCTGCTAAGTTTTGGTTGGTTTCCACGTATTTCAGACTTATTACGCCTCTTTCTATTTGTTCCCTAATGAAGTGGTATTTGACATCAATGTGTTTTGAGCGTTTGGAAGTTACTCTGTTTTTGGCTAGAGCAATAGCTCCTTGATTGTCCACTTTAATCTCACATGGTTCACTTATGAGGT
>PNEQ01018354.1:0-11402 GCA_003012365.1 Medauroidea extradentata | reverse complement strand
TTTTGCTATTCTTGAGTGAAAATAACTTCGAAATGAAATTATTCCATGCGGAAAAATTTCACATGCTCTTGGGGTCGTGAGATGCGATTCCGCAACGCCTTGAAGACGGCAGCCATGACACTTTTACCGTGTATTTCTACAACCTCACTCTTTCAAACAGACGAAATAAAGTATTAAAGTACTGCAGAGTGCCCGCGCGAATTTTTAAATGATGTTAATACTATGCTTGTTCATTTTATAATACACGATCGCAACAAATCATTAATTTTATCACGAAACATGCACTTAACGTTACATGTATGCACAGATCAGTATTATATGTATAATGAGAGACGAAAAGCATGTGATAGTATAGCGTAGTGGTAATGGCGCTTGACTAAATGCTCTGTCCTGAGTATTTTTGAAAATAGGTTCGAGGCGCATCGCCTTCTTATCGTTTTTTTTGTAGCAAATTCTTTACTAATTTGCAATTTTATCAACGAATTTAAATCTTTTTTAATCGTTGTAACGTAATTATTTGAAGTTCAATACAATGTAGAACTACTGTGATTTTACTAACCCAAATTTTGTATAGAAAATTCCGCTCAAGAAATAACCAATAAACCAACTCTTAGTTATCTCTCCTTTTGTGGTGACTTAAATTTCAGTACCTACGAGAAGTGTGCAATACAAAAACAATCTTACGTAGCAAATTTAAGCTTTGCAAACAGCCGTGCTCGTTAAAAAAAAGGCAACGTTGTTGTGTTCGTAAAATAGGAGCAAGATGGCAGCAGTGTCCTGAATTTCTTATAAAATGACTTGCGAATTAAATGCCTCCTGATAAAGACTTTGTTACTATTTGTACGCAATAATATTTCATTACAAAACACGTTGTTTGTTAATTATATATATTTTCTTTATAATTCCGTTTATACGCGTGCGAATATTGCGCGCGACCACAGAACAAACAATTTTTTCCTCTAGAGGGTGCGTTCAGTGTGTCATACAAGTACAGCATTCTTTTCACTCGCAGATTTCTGCCACGGGAGTGTGACCGGATGTTCGAAACTGAGGAAGATCTCGTACTAAGATTCCGTACTTCGGAATTTCAACTCAAGAATACCATTCTGCCATAGTGAGATAAATGTTTCGAAATTTAGTAAGTGAAATTCGTCAATTCGAAATAATCTCGTAACAACTCGAGAATCGACCCCCTAGTATGGAAGCAGGCTAGTGATATGAGATTGGATGATGGTATTTGCATGGCTGCGAGATGTCGTATATATGTAACTGTTCGCTAAGCAAGGAGAAAGTTATATCTGCGTATATGTACTGTAGAAGAGTGTGTTGATCAGTTCGGACAGACTCTGACAGGACTGTTGGAGAGTGATGGTAGAGTTTTAGGAGGAAGGGGGGCATTTGTTGAGGGGTCGTGTTGGTCGGTGCGGGGGTGTAGAAGTGGTGTGATCTGCATAAGTAGTATGAATATGAAAATATATATGTTTCTTCGATGTAGTTGTGTACGCCCTGTTTGAAAGTAGTCGAAGAGTCTAACATGAGTAAGTGACCAGAATAATTTATTATTTTTTAGCTATTGACTGATTACATCGGCCAATTAAATAAATGTAGCTAATTTGGTAGGAGTGTGAGTGTAGACGACGAAGTTCTGTAGGAGATAAAGTCAGTTTACTTATAATAAAATATATTCATCAAAAAGTTTTTTAATAATTGATTGATTGATTTTATTGGGAATCGATCGAATATAGCTATAGAAAGATGTCATGATTAAGTAGTATTCATTAATGGTGTTTTAATAAAGTTTTGAAATTATTATTACAATGTTAAAAAAAAATCGATTAATTTTAAAATTGATGATCATTATGTAGTTTCAATAGATGGTTAAATTTCTCAGAGTCATCTAGCTGCTATGTGAAGACACTGGTGACATGCTGTGTAGTGAGAATTATTAAGGAAATAATTTTATTTAGACGAAGGATAAGAAAGAGGTGGTAAAGATGGGAGACGGGAGTGGAGGGGGTGTAGTAGTTTGAACGGGTTATAACACGAGTGTCAGTGAGAGGGGAAAGTAGGGGGGAAATTCATCACATGACTAACAGCCAATTAAAATACTTACTGGGTAGGGTAGGGGAGTTGAAGGGATAATAGGTGAGGGGGTATGGTGACTTAATATATACAAGTAAAAAGTGGTGGAGGGAGTCAGTGTGTCGATGGAGCTCGTCCGGGTAAGATGTGTCGGTAGTTGTTAAAATTAAATAATTTTTATATAAATTTTTTTATGAAATAGTTTTTTATTAAAAAGTTATAATAAAAATTATGTTATTAAATTTTTATTTATTAAATATGTGCGGGGTTAGAATGGAATGTGAAATCGAAAATTTTTCGGAAGCTTTGGAAGAAACCCCAAGATGGCGGTCGGAAACAAGATGGCGTCCGGAATCATGATGGAGGTAGTATTTTTTTTCGAAATTGTTCAAATTTTTTTCGGAATTTTTCAGAATTTTTTAAAGTTTTTTTAACCTTTTGAATTTTTTTTGAAAGTTTGTAATTTTTTTGAAATTTTCGAAATTTTTGTAATATGACACTCAAGGTCAAGGTCACGGTTAAAGGTCAAGGTCATCCAACATGGTGGCCGGGGCCTTGACGCCAAAACATGGCGGGGGGCGCCTCACTCAGGCGGGCGCCTGACTCCGATTCCTGTGCTGGAACCGGCCAAATCATACTACTAGCTAGTCTAAATCAGATATTAGTGACCGGGTCCAATTCTGGAAGCAACATGGTGTATTCCACAAGACATTGTTATAACTGGTCGGCGGCGTTGTAAAAGGTTTACATATGAGGGATTCGCACACACGAATATACTTCTTGGATGATTTATGTTGTGATCAAATAATTTGTGGATTTCAAACTGAGGAGAACCATTCGTGAAACGATATAAATTACCAGATAATATGCGCTGGATTTTACACTTGTAACGCAAAGACGCTTAGATCGACAAGAACGAAATTTTTTTTCTGTATAAATAGTTCAAAAACATATTTGTATTTTTTCTTTATCGACCTTTGTATTCACTAAAGTTATATTTCTTTTGGCATCCTTGATGTATATACGGTCTTGAATATGCGTTTGCTATGCTATACCAATCTGCCACCTGACTCAGTGAAGGTGTATAGCAGCATTCATGTGCACATGGCCGGAAGAGGTGTAACTAAGATACACTGCAGGTGAAAAAATTAAAATCTGACCAAATGTCACTATTGCAGTGTCGGGTGACATCAACACCACGTAGGCCAGCAACCTAAGATTGTATGGAGCTGCAGGTTACATTGGTACATGTAACATATTTCGGGATGATATAAAGCCTCATCAAAGTCTCCTAATTCGCATCAAATTAAGTCACACAAGGAAACATAAATTAGAGTGAAACATACAGCAAATTAATATGAAGAAATATAGGAAAATGGATAGTCAGAAGGTAATTGGTAACTCATACATTAACCTTTTAATACACCAGTATGTACTGCTCTTCCGTTTTCCTCGTCACTTTCAGTCTCGCTGAACTTCTTGTTGTTCATACTGAACACTACAAGTTTCATACAAAAATTTCAATGACATTTGTTTCTTAAAAAGAAGCTATAGAGTGGCAATGATTCCATGAACAAAACACCTTCTCTACCTTAACTCACAAAAAATTACAATATTCTTAAACATGTCTTAAATAATTTTACTCTATAGACACATGTCTTGAAGTTATCTCCGGGTTAGTATGTTGCAGGTTTGTATCCCAGCAAAATCAGACTATTTTTAGGTTAAAAAATAATATATTTCCAATTTTTGAATGAATGAGCAAAATTTATCAAAAACGAAAATCATAAAAATCGCACAATTTTAATGAACATTTCGTAGCTTATTGTAAGAGCTTGCGAATTCAGCTTGCAGCAAGCGTGCAGGCATATCAGCTTGCAGGAGGCTTATATGAAGTTGGCAATGCTGTTTTAAATTTTTATGCGAGCTTAAATTAAGCTTACAAACTAAGCTTGCTATTGACTTTTTTAGTGACAAATAGTTAAACTACCTGCAAGCTTAGATTACCATTTTGTGTTTGCAGTAAACTTATTGCAATATTTCTGCAAGTTCGCGGCAAGACTTGTCAGCCTAATCTTCTGTCAGGAAATTGAAATTAGTAATATTATTTCATTTTCATTAACATCAATAACTCTTTCCTTACAGACCACTATTTTAGGAGAGTAAGGTCTCAAGTCTAGAAAACTAAATTTACCCCAATATTTGTGTTGTTTAATCACCAGTTGTGTATGAGAACATTTTATGACTCAGCGTCGATATATTTAACGCACGTAGATAGGTGATGTAAATTTTAATATTATGGTTTTGCAACTTACATACAGTTGTAGTTTTTCTGAGCTATTTGGAAACACACTACAAAAATATTAAAATAAAATGTTAGACACATTAATCTTTTGTTAATTTAAAGAACATCTCTTTGGCTTTAAATATCTATGGTTTCGAATAATATATTTCTAAAATTCCTTACCATGCTCATGATGATTACAACAGAAAATATCACGAACTGCCTTCCAAGTGACATTTTCGAGTGATGTGAACGTACCCTGTAACAAATGGAGGTTTTCCTATATATTAGTCTGTATTCTTTCAAAACAGACAACGATTAAAAAGTCTACATATCATCCTGTCACACAAGAATATAAAAAAATTTAAAAAATAATAAGAAAAAATGTAACTCCACTTAAATCATGTTTAATCAAGAGAAAATGAGGACATATAGATAGAAATTATAAAACACTACAGAATGAGTGAAGAAATTTTAGTCAGCGCTTAACATCGCTGCCGACCAGCGGCATCATCCAGCACGATTCCCATATGCGAAAATCTGGAGTCCCACCCCACCGGTAATCGAACCCGGATCGCCTTGGTGGGAGGCGGGAAGTCTGACCCCTCTACCACCATGACCCAAAACTATATAACAAATTTTCAAATGTTCGAAAGAAATTACTTGTATGCTTTTAAATAGAAAACTATGTCATAAATTGCTGTCTAGAAATTGTTGGTGGTTCCGTTGCATTTTCCTTGAATATCTTGGTTTAGGGAGACATTCATCACGATTTTGTACCCGAGTAATGTTGGTACTCGAAGCAGAAAGTATAATAGATAATCAAATAGGTTACATCATTTTAAATGTCTATTAAACATGCCACCGCAAGTGATTTGTCAAAGTTTTGGCTAGAATAGCTTGCATAAACCTCAGTATGCTAATGGTTGAAGAAGAGAAGCCCCTCACAAAGTTTTGTCTGCGCCCGATAATAGTATGCTCTTGTCTGTCGAACGAGTTTTAAGTTTTGGAAGCAACCTTGCTGTCATTAACAAATAGATTTTGTTAACTTACACGATAGTTAAAATGTTAACTGGCTCTCCTTCTGTAAAAATAATGCCTCTGTTTCAATGTAAATTGATGCATGAGTAAAACTAAATTTTCTACAATATAAAAAATCTGTGCACAAAAATCCCACCTATCCCCACAATCTTGAGTTAGTCAAATGCGGAACCTGGAAGCAATTTTAATGTTAAAACTCGAATTAAATGTGCCTTATAACTTTACCTACCTGATAGTGAACCTACTTACTGCCAGAAAATACTGAACCGTCGATATCTTCATCTGATAATGTAACCACGCGTCCTTAAAATTATAGCATAAAACCATATATTTTATACTACGTTTGTAAGTTCGTGTTTTTGTTGAGACCGTACCTGTTATCGTCGCCAAAACTCATCATGTTTAAAAAAGTCGATTTTAGCTATAATATAGCGCTTACTTAATCAACTACAACCATGACAACGCACCTAACAAAAACCTTTCTTTCGATAAAAGAACTTGCTGAAACGAATGCACGCTCTCACCAATGCAACATTTTCATGGAATGGTAGAAACAGATCCGCAGGCACTCGAATTAAGTTTAAATATTAAAGACCTATTAATACTTTTGTTCAGTTAGCCAAAAATTTAAGAAGGCTAAATACTCAGAAAGGTGATAAATATATTTTTTCACTGTCTTTATGTTACTTTGAAACCATTACATGATACATGGTTTACACACAGCAGAACAGAAACTTTAAATTAAACACACTTTTTTTACATTGAAACAACGTTTAAGAGCCATAACAAAAACCATTCCGTGGAACGTTCGCAAGCTAGTTCAGTGCTTTGTGCGTCGTCGTAATATAGCATTTGAGCACGCGTTTAGAGGCTGTGTCACCTCTTTTGTTTAAGCAATCCATTTTCTTTTAATAAATCTCTTAATATATAAATTGAATTTTTTTCGATTAGGGGCGTATTTATGGACTAAATTCGTCCCTGGAGTTATTTTGTGTTTATTACATGGTGTGAGGAGCTGAGAAGTAAATTGATGCAAGATATTTTCAGACCTTATAAATAATTATGTACATACTCCAAGTATGTCAAAATAAGAATTTCTAAGGCAAACACATACAAATAACAACAATAAATGTCATATCTTACTTATGTGTGGGATTTTTCTATTACAGATGAAAAAGTACCTCTGACATGTCACTTATATCACTTTGCGTCCTAGCCCCTCAACCTCAAATTTTGAATTAGTCAGTTGTTTCGTTCTTACGCTTTACTACTTCGAATACAATGTGTGCAATGAAATGGAATGTAATTAGTGAAGTCCCTACTGAAATATTGTCAAATGAATCTTGCCGAATACGGAATCGTGAAGAAGTTATGAAAAATTCAGCACGCTAATTGACACTTCCGTCCATAACTAGAAAAATTAACGTGCAACACATGTATTTATTTCGCTGTTAATTTCTAAAACCATATTATAATAGTTGTAAAAAAAGTTTATGTCTGGAAGATGATTTCTGTCCCCTAGCCTAAATACTTTTTTAATTTCTTTTGAGTGATGCACCCGGTCCTTAACATAACCCCAAAGAAAGACATCAAGTGAGTTTATGTCAGGCGAACGAGGTGGCCACAGCATTGGACCAGCTATCCTGATCCACAAGTTAGGAAAATTTTCATCGAGGTAGGCACGAACTGCCAAACCCCAGTGGGGTGGAGCCCCATCCTGCTGAACGATGAAACGATCTTGAATACCATCCAATTGTGGGACAGCATATTCAGTCAGCGTAGTAACTCCAATAGTCTTGCAGCAGTACGTATCGACTTACTAGGGCTCTGGACAAAGGCTTCACGAACATTTTCAATGTCTCCCGCACTTGTGGTTGGCCGCCCACTGCCTTTTTGTTGCCACTCACGGATTGATGGTCTTGAAGGTGGTTCTCTTGCATTTTTGGCCCTAAAGTTATGTTGCACCTGCGTATCTGATTTTGTTACGATTAACCAGGATACACATTGTGCTTTTTCTCGAGGTGAAGCCTTCTTCTGCAATGTTTAGATGCTAGTTAACATTAACATCTGCAACAACCAGAAAAAATTCACAGAAAAACTTTGAGAGATTCTGATCGTAAAGCCACAAACCCCATCCAGATATCTTTTTGCATAATTTTATTTATTACAGTTTGAAATTGTAAATGTTTTTATAGACATGCTGTATTTTAAATACCTCTATTTACAACACTACACTTTTGAATAAAAAATAATCACTGTAATCCTTGTCTTCCTCAGCCTTCTGCTCCTCAAGCACATTCAAGAAAACCTCTATGGTGTTCCATCAGGCAATTTTTATCTGCAGAGGGCCCCTCGAAACTCCATTCTCCGCCGTTGACGAATCTGACTGCGATGTCCTAGGGGGCAGGCAGTCCGCACCAACTCCTCGGACACCCCTCAACCTGCAGTTTGACCGTCAACTACCCTTCATGCTCATCAAGTCATCGGCTGTGGTGCGGTGTCTCCTTGTCGAGAGTAGAGATAGGGCGGCATGCCCTCTCTCTCCACACTTGCTGTAAGAGTATATTTCTCCAAGGAAGCGATGCTGGCAGCAACATCTGTTGCACGGAAGATACCAGCGAGGTCTGCACAGTGTCTGTAAAACTGCCTCCACATCCTCCAGAAGCATTTTTTTAAATTCAGGCTTCGAGACCCCCCAAGGCACCTCCTATTCTTCAGTATTTATGTCAGACGCCCATTCTTCATGATGAACAACACTTTTTCGTTCGGCGTGCAAAGTCTGTGTGTGTGTGTATGTATGTATGTATGTATATATATGTGTGTGTACGACACACATGACATAAAGATGTGATATTAAAAATTCTCGTTATTGCGAACCCTAGCTTGGCTGCACGCGACATATAATAAAAATGTATTACATGTACATAGTTAATTACCACTACCTACTAAGCTCTAGTACGACAGCCACAGACGTTTACAGTATTTAGGTTTTTTTAGTTTATTTGTAATATATTTTTAATACACACTAATACCCAATGGCATTCCGAAATGCGGAAATAAAGGCACAATTACACATTTGCTTAAATCAACTTCTTGTGATAATTAACGAACATATTTCTTAAAATAAATAAACACAATTTGCTACCAACTCACCATTTTTACGAACAATTGGGCATAAAATTAAACTTTGACTCGAATAAAGTCGATGTTAGTTATATTCAGTAATTCATTGCACCCGCAATTTTCTGTCGAGTTGATGTCACAGAAGCTTCGGTAGTGATCGGCGGACATCTTTTGTTTTTCATGTCGCGGATGATGTGTCACTTCTGTCGTGCCTATGTGATTTCACCATCACAGGGATGGAGTTAGGACAGACATAGGTGTGCCTAATAGAATATGTAGTAGGAGGCATGGCTATATCAGTGCACCAACCAGACAATAGGTAGTTCGCAGAGTTGTAGGCAAGAAAAGTATTTTTTTTTGACAAATTGACACATTGGAAAACCGCGATACACAGCCAGTTAGCATCCCATAGTTATTTTCAGGCATAATAGGAATCGTAGGGAAGTTAAGAGGGCAATTTGGTTAGAATAACAAATTGAGTAAACACTCAAGGATTAAAAACAAATCATCTCCAAAGTAATCACCACCGACATTACAGCACCATAGCGCGAATGCTAATGAAACGAAACATTTCCAACAAATGTTACCAGGTTGGCAAAAATGAGTCTAATTAACATTCAGGACAGTGGCAATAATGATATTAACCCCAACCAATCACAGCCAGGAATCAGTTACATAACTTCGTGAAAACAACCCCGTCCTCCTGACACCCGAGGCAGACCTGATTGTAATTAAAATTGTTACAGTCACATACATACTATGGGGAACGTGTTCCACCCTCACTCTCGATCTTGGGTAAGTCGATGTAGGATACATGCAGGTCACATTTATGTAACAGTGACAGCTGAGCCAAAATTAATTTTCATTCAAATTTCCCAGGTAGGCTCGACCATGGTTTACATAGAGTACGATATCACTCCGCTCAGCTAATTATCATTTTAATTAATCCAGTAACCCACATAGTAAGACCCAAAATGTCCCACGGCAGTTTGAATAGCACATAAGAAATATTTGTTATTGCTGAAGTAGGTCGCTTTCGCACAGCTGTATCCTTAACATTCGTTATGCATGATATTTCACAGAGAAAAAATATTTTCGGCACCTTTTTTAGCCAGGGGTAGGTTAGCTGCCACAACAGTCCCTGTGTTTGTTATGCTTTACAGATTTATATCCTCAGATGATCTGAATCCCTTTTCAGAATCTTTAAGTTTTGCGCATCATGCAGCATTTGTCAGCTCACAAACAACCTGTCTCGTTTCTGCCACAGTACGCAATCTACAACATAAACGTGTGGATATTTCAATTTTTCAGTTCCAGGGAATAGTAACTGCATTTAAGAGGTTGACGCTGGATGTCCTCCAGGTAATACATTAGAGGGTTCATTTTCTTCACGACAAAAACCTTAAATATTTATTAACTCCAGTTCACATTAAACCCCTATTGAAATTCTATAAAAATATATATGTATGTACATGTTCACTGAAGACAAGTAGGATCTACTACTTTAAAGTTGTATGTAACAATGAATTATTCTTAATGTCGTTTGGTGCCATATTCATTGTCCAATGATAGTCTGTGAGAGAATCTTGTCGAAGTGTATGAACAACGAACTGTGAACTCTTTGTATAACATCCCATTATTAAATGAATCACTCCCTCTATAACAGCAAACTTATTTTTGGTACTAGAGAAATAATATTTCATACCATGATTCACCATAAAGATTATAAGTGTGAGTTGCCGAATTCCCCACCCCAATCAGACTGTACTTATATTTTAAGGCAAGTGGTATTAAAATGTTATTTTAATTGCAGCAGTAACAGTCTTAGCATTGCTGGATTTATTTGCTTGGACACACTCCATTGCGAAATAAATTACTGTAACAATAAAACTAAAAATAAGACAAAAACATAAATAAGCAGAGTATGCTTTAGTCAACAGGATACATACACAACATAAGATTCAAAAAAATGAAATCGGGACAAATAAAACATGGAACAAACAGATAATAAACGAAACGACTGGAAAAACCATGGGATTATATAGTGTAAAGCCCCTTGTCCTGCTCAGCCATTGGGAGATGAGTTGTCTCCTGATTGGTCGCTCAGCATAGAATACTCTGATTGGTTGTGGTGGATTGAGTGTTTGTTTCTGTTTTGTACTGTAAAGTTGTTTCTCTCTTAATCAATGAGATCCACATAATTTTTAATTCAATACTCTGTTGACTGAAAATATTGCTATTGCTAATAATAAAGGCTGATTCTTTTATTTTTCTTTAGTTTTGTCAATTTCCTGCACTGAGAAAAAAATTTTGTTGGTGCAAACAAAATTTGTTTGAATCAACCTAATCATTTGTTTATAGAGGGGCAACGAAATATTTGTTTGCTCGTACCAAATTATTTTGTTCCCTCGATTTGTTTGAGGCAAATAGCTGAATTTTGTTAGCAGTACCAAATATTTAGTTGGTCATAAAAATATTTCGTTAGACATATTAAATGCGCATACAATATTTTAAGAACTAAAAAATTATATTTTACTAACTTAAAAAATTTCAGAAATTTTAAGACTTAAAAAGTAAAAAAAAAGAGCATGGTCGGGCCGGGATTCGATCCATTATCCTATCACTTCCCCTTTTCCGTTGATGACCTAACCAACTTTTTTTTTTTATTTTTTATTTTTTTTTTAAATGTTAGGCTCCTTGGCGAGGTCGCAACATCGCCAACGAGCCAAACATCCCCCCTTTACAGCTTAAGTATTTGACAATTCCCCAGTTGTGACAGTTGTTGGTGACTCTTACAAGTGCAATGACTCTAACGGACAAACACAAATTTTACACCCAGCCAGACCTGGGAATCGAACCCAGAACCCCTCGT
>PNEQ01018353.1:0-11400 GCA_003012365.1 Medauroidea extradentata | reverse complement strand
CATAGAGACAGGACTACATGATGTCACATGTATTATGTTGTAGGTATCCTTGCTTTGAGCGCCAAGGAAGAGTACCACGAGGAGAAGGAACTGCAGAGAGACAGGACTACATGATGTCACATGTATTATGTTGTAGGTATCCTTGCTTTGAGCGCCAAGGAAGAGTACCACGAGGAGAAGGAACTGCAGAGAGACAGGACTACATGATGTCATATGTATTATGTTGTAGGTATCCTTGCTTGAGCGCCAAGGCAGAGAACAACGAGGATAGGAACTGCAGAGAAACAGGACTACATGATGTCACATGTATTATGTTGTAGGTATCTCTACTTTGAGCGCTAAGGCAGAGTACCACGAGGAGAAGGAACTGCAGAGAGACGGGACTACATGATGTCACATGTATTATGTTGTAGGTATCCTTGCTTTGATCGCTAAGGAAGAGTACCACGAGGAAAAGTAACGGCAGAGAGACAGGACTACATGATGTCACATGTATTATGTTGTAGGTATCCTTGCTTGAGCGCCAAGGCAGAGTACCACGAGGAGAAGGATCTGCAGAGAGACAGGTCTACATGATGTCACATGTATTATGTTGTAGGTATCCTTGCTTAAGCACCAAGGCAGAGAACTACGAGGAGAAGGTTTGCAGCCTGCAGAGAGAGAGGACTACATGATGTCACATGTATTATGTTGTAGGTATCCTTGCTTGAGCGCCAAGGCAGAGTACCGCAAGGGGAAGACTTACAGTCTGCAGAGAGACAGGACTACATGATGTCACATGTATTATGTTGTAGGTATCATTGCTTGAGTGCCAAGGCAGAGTACCACGAGAAGAAGGAACTGCAGAGAGACAGGATTACATGATGTCACATGTATTATGTTGTAGGTATACTTGCTTGAGCGCCAAGGCAGAGTACCACAAGGAGAAGGATCTGCAGAGAGACAGGACTACAAGATGTCACATGTATTATGTTGTAGGTATCCTTGCTTGAGTGCCAAGGCAGAGTACAACGAGGAGAAGTATCTGCAGGGAGACAGGATTTCATGAGTTTACATGTATTATGTTTTAGGTATCCTTGCTTGAGCACCAATGCAGAGTATCACGAGGAGAAGGTTTACAGGCTGCAGAGAGACAGGACTACATGATGTCACATGTATTATGTTGTAGGTAACCTTGCTTTAGCGCCAATGCCGATTACCATGAGGAGAAGGAACTGCAGAGAGACATGACTACATTATGTCACATGTATTATGTTGTAGATATCCTTGCTTGAGCGCCAAGTAACAGTACCACGAGGAGAAGGATCTGCAGAGAGACAGGACAACATGATCCACATGTATTCTGTTGTTGTATCCTTGCTTAAGCGCCAAGGCAGAGTACCACGAGGAGAAGAAACTGCAGAGAGACAGGACTACATGATGTCACATTTATTATGTTGTAGTTATCCTTGCTTGAGCACGAAGGCAGAGTACCACGAGGAGAAGGAACTGAAGAGAGACAAGACTACATGATGCTACATGTATTATGTTGTAGATATCCTTGCTTGAGTGCCAAGGAAGAGTACCACATGGAGAAGTAACTACAGAGAGACAGTACTACATGATGTCACATGTATTATGTTTTAGGTATCCTTGCTTGAACGCCAAGACAAAGTACCGCGAGGAGAAGGAACTGCAGAGAGACAGGACTACATGATGTCAGATGTATTATGTTGTAGATATCCTTGCTTGAGCGCCAAGGTTGTGTACCACGAGGAGAATGTACTGCGGAGTTACAGGACTACATGATGTCACATGTATTATGTTGTAGATATCCTTGCTTGAGCGCCAAGGCAGAGTACCACAAAGAGAAGGTTTACAGTCTGCAGAAAGACAGGACTACATGATGTCACATGTATTATGTTGTGTGTATCCTTGCTTGAGTGCCAAAGAAGAGTACCACGAGGAGAAGGAAATGCAGAAAGAGAGGACTACATGATGTCACATGTATTATGTTGTAGGTATCCTTGCTTGAGTGCCAAGGCAGAGTACAACGAGGAGAAGGCACTGCAGAGAGACAGGACTACATGATGTCACATGAATTATGTTGTAGGTATCCTTGCTTGAGCGCCAAGGCAGAGTACCACGAGGAAAAAGTTCTGCAGAGAGACAGGATTTCATGAGTTCACATGTATTATGTTGTACGTATCCTTGCTTGAGCGCCAAGGCAGAGTATCACGAGGAGAAAGTTTACAGCATGCAAAGAGACAGGACTACATGATGTCACATGTATTATGTTGTAGGTAACCTTGCTTGAGCGCCAAGGCAGAGTACAACGAAGAGAAGGAACTGCAGAGAGACAGGACCACATGATGTCACATGTATTATGTTGTAGGTATCCTTGCTTTGAGCGCCAAGTCAGAGTATCACGAAGAGAAGTAACTGCAGAGAGACAGGACTACATGATGTCACATGTATTATGTTGTAGGTATCCTTTCTTTTAGCGCCAAGGCAGATAACCACGAGAAGAAAGATCTGCAGAGAGACAGGACTACATGATGTCACATGTATTATATTGTATGTATCCGTGCTTGAGCAACAAGGCAGAGTACCACGAGGAAAATGAACTGCAGAGAGACATGACTACATGATGTCACATGTATTATGTTGTAGGTATCCTTGCTCGAGCGCCAAGGAAGAGTATCAAGAGGAGAAGGAACTGCAGAGAGACAGGACTTCATGATGTCATATGTATTATGTTGTAGGTATCCTTGCTTGAGCGCCAAGACAGAGCACCACGAGGTGAAGGATCTGCATAGAGACAGGACTACATGATGTCACATGTATTATGTTGTAGGTATCCTTGCTTTGATCGCCAAGTCAGAGTACCACGAGGAGAAGGAACTGCACACAGATAGGACTACATGATGTCACATGTATTATGTTGTAGGTATCCTTGCTTGAGCGCCAAGGCAGAGTACCACGAGGAGAAGGAATTGCAGACAGACAGGACTACATGATGTCACATGTATTATGTTGTAGGTATCATTGCTTGAGCGCCAAGGCAGAGTACCACATGGAGAAGGATATGCAGAGAGACAGGACTACACGATGTCACATTTATTATGTTGTATCCTTGCTTGAGCGCCAAGGCAGAGTACCGCGAGGGGAAGGTTTACAGCCTGCAGAGAAACAGGACTAAATGATGTCACATGTATTATGTTGTAGGTAAACTTGCTTCAGCGCCAAGGCAGAGTACCACGAGGAGAAGGAACTGCAGAGAGACAGGACTACATGATGTCACACGTATTACCTTGAAGGTATCCTTGCTAGAGTGCCAAGGCAGAGTACTGCAAGGGGAAGGCTTACAGCCTGCAGAGAGACAGGACTCCTGGATGTCACACGTATTACGCTGTAGGTATCCTTGCTTGAGTGCCAAGGCAGAGTACCAAAAGGAGAAGGAACTGCAGAAAGACAGGACTTCATGATGTCATATGTATTATGTTGTAGGTATCCTTGCTTGAGCGCCAAGGCAGAGCACCACGAGGTGAAGGATCTGCAGAGAGACAGGACTACATGATGTCACATGTATTATGTTGTAGGTATCCTTACTTTGAGCGCCAAGGCAGGGTACCACGAGGAAAAGGAACTGCAGAGAGACAGGAGTACATGATGTCACATGTATTATGTTGTAGGTATCCTTGCTTGAGTGCCAAGGCTAGGTACCACGAGGAGAAGGATCTGCAGAGAGACAGGATTTCATGAGTTCACACGTATTATGTTGTAGGTATCCTTGCTTGAGCGCCAATGCAGAGTATCACGAGGAGAAGTTTTACAGCCTGCAGCGAGACAGGACTACATGATGTCACATGTATTATGTTGTAGGTATCCTTTCTTGAGCGCCAAGGCTGAGTACCACGAGGAGAAAGATCTGCAGAGAGACAGGCTTTAATGAGTTCACATGTATTATGTTGTAGTTATCCTTGCTTTAGCGCCAAGGCAGAGTATCACGAGGAGAAGATTTACAGCCTGCAAAGAGACAAGACTACATGATGTCACATGTATTATGTTGTAAGTAACATTGCTTGAGCGCCAAGGCAAAGTACCACGAGGAGAAGGAACTGCAGACAAACAGGACTACATGATGTCACATGTATTATGTTGTAGGTAAACTTGCTTCAGCGCCAAGGCAGAGTACCACGAGGAGAAGGAACTGCAGAGAGACAGGACTACATGATGTCACACGTATTACCTTGTAGGTATCCTTGCTTGAGTGCCAAGGCAGAGTACTGCAAGGGGAAGGCTTACAGCCTGCAGAGAGACAGGACTCCATGATGTCACACGTATTATTTTGTAGGTATCCTTTCTTGAGTGCCAAGGCAGAGTACCAAAATGAGAAGGAACTGCAGAGAGACAGGACTTCATGATGTCATATGTATTATGTTGTAGGTATCCTTGCTTGAGTGCCAAGGCAGAGTACCACGAGGAGAAGGAACTGCAGAGAGACAGGACTACATGATGTCATATGTATTATGTTGTAGGTATCCTTGCTTGAGCGCCAAGGCAGAGTACCATTAGGAGAAGTAACTGCAGAGAGACAGGACTAAATGATGTCACATGTATTATGTTGTAGGTATCCTTGCTTTGAGCTCCAAGGCAGAGTACCACGAGAAGAAGGAACTGCAGATAGAAAAGTCTACATGATGTCACATGTATTATGTTGTAGGTATCTTTTCTTTGAGCGCCAAGGCAGAGTACCACGAGGTGAAGGAACCGCAGAGAGACAGGACTACATGAGATCACATGTATTATGTTGTAGGTATCCTTGCTTGAGCGCCAAGGAATAGTATCACGAGGAGAAAGAACTGCACACAGATAGGACTACATGATGTCATATTTATTATGTTGTAGGTGTCCTTGCTTTGAGCGCCAAAGCAGAGTACCGCGAGGAGAAGGAACTTCAGGGAGACAGGACTACATGATGTCACATGTATTATTTTGAAGGTATCCTTGCTTGAGCGCCAAGGAAGTGTATCACTAGGGGAAAGAACTGCACACAGATAGGACTACATGAATTCACACGTATTATGTTGAAGGTATCCTTGATTGAGCGCCAAGGAAGTGTATCACTAGGGGAAAGAACTACACACAGATAGGACTACATGAATTCACACGTATTATGTTGAAGGTATCCTTGATTGAGCGCCAAGGAAGAGTCCCACGAGGAGAAGGAACAGCAGACAGACAGGACTACATGATGTCACATGTATTATGTTGTAGGTATCCTTGCTTGAACGCCAAGGCAGAGTACCACGAGGAGAAGGATCTGCAGAGGGACAGGACTACATGATGTCACATGTATTATGTTGTAGGTATCCTTGCTTGAGCACCAAGGCAGAGTACCACGTGGAGAAGGATGCAGAGAGACAGTATTTCATGATGTCACATGTATTATGTTGTAGGTATCCTTGCTTGAGTGCCAATTCAAAGTACCTTGAGGAGATGGTTTACAGCCTGCAGAGAGACAGGACTACATGATGTCACATGTATTATGTTGTAGGTAACCTTGCTTGAGCGCCAAGGCAGAGTACAACGAGGAGAAGGATCTGCAGAGAGACAGGACTACATGATGTCACATGTATTATGTTGCAGGTATCCTTGCTTGAGTGCCAAGGGAGAGTACCACGAGGAGAAGGTTTACAGCCTGCAGATAGACAGGACTACATGATGTCACATGTATTATGTTGTAGGTATCCTTGCTTGAGCGCCAAGGCAGAGTTCCTGCAATGGAAGGCTTACAGCCTGCAGAGAGACAGGACTACATGATGTCATATGTATTATGTTGTAGGTATCCTTTCTTGAGTGCCATGGCAGAGTACCGCGAGGAGAAGGATCTGCAGAGAGACAGTATTTCATGAGTTCACATGTATTATGTTGTAGATATCCTTGCTTGAGTGCCAAGGAATTGTACCACTTGGGAAGGAACTGCAGAGAGACAGGACTACATGATGTCACATGTATTATGTTGTAGATATCCTTGCTTGAGTGCCAAGGAATTGTACCACTTGGGAAGGAACTGCAGAGAGACAGGACTACATGATGTCACATGTATTATGTTGTAGATATTCTTGCTTGATCGCCAAGGCAAAGTACAACGAGGAGAAAGAACTGCAGAGAGACAGGACTTCATGATGTCACATGTATTATGTTGTAGGTATCCTTTCTTTGAGCGCCAAGACAGAGTACCACGAGGAGAATGAACTGCAGTGAGACAGGACTACATGATGTCACATGTATTTTGTTGTAGGTATCCTTGCTTGCGCGCCAAGGCAGAGTACCACGAGAAGAAGGTTTACAGCCTGCAGAGAGGCAGGACTACATGATGTCACATGTATTATGTTGTAGGTATCCTTGCTTGAGTGCCAAGGCAGAGTACCACGAGGAGAAGGTTTACAGCCTGCAGAGAGACAGGACTACATGATGTTACATGTATTATGTTGTAGGTATCCTGGCTTGAGCGCCAAGGCAGAGTACCGCGAGGAGAATGTTTACAGCCTGCAGAGAGACAGGACTACATGATGTCACAGTATTATGTTGTAGGTATCCTTGCTTGAGTGCCAATTCAGAGTATCACGAGGAGAATGTTTACAGCCTGCAGAGAGACAGGACTACATGATGTCACATGTATTATGTTGTAGGTATCCTTGCTTGAGCGCCAAGGCAGTGTACCACGAGGAGAAGGAACTGCAGAGAGACAGGTCTACACTATGTCACATGTATTATGTTGTAGGTATCCTTGCTTGAGCGCCAAGGCAGAGTACCACGAGGAGAAGGACCTGCAGAGAGACAGGTCTACACGATGTCACATGTATTATGTTGTAGGTATCCTTGCTTGAGTTGCCAATTCAGAGTATCACGAGGAGAATGTTTACAGCCTGCAGAGAGACAGTACTACATTATGTCACATTTATTATGTTGTAGGTATTCTTGCTTGATTGCCAAGGCAGAGTACCACGAGGAGAAAGATCTGCAGAGAGACGGGACTACATGATGTCACATGTATTTTGTTGTAGGTATCCTTGCTTGAGTGTCAAGGCAGAGTACCACGAGGAGATGGTTTACAGCCTGCAGAGAGACAGGACTACATGATGTCACATGTATTATGTTGTAGGTATCCTTGCTTGAGCGCCAAGGCAGAGTACCACGAGGAGAAGGTATACAGCCTGCAGATAGCAGCAGCGCGCTTCTTCTTCAACGACAAGTACGTAGTGACGGTTGGAGGAACAGACGCCGCTCTTATGCTCTGGGATGTCATAGATGACTGAGTGGCTCAGTAGCTGCCACCCAGACATACTGGAACATATACCTCAGTCTGCAGCCATTCCTTGTTCGCTACGTCATATCCTGTCATATTACAGTTTGTTTGACTGTTATAGATGCTGGTCATCTTGTGTTTTTCTGTCCACATCACTTCATAACAAGTAGGTACAGTTTCTTCTCGCATGTACTGTGAATATGACAGATTGTGTTTCTGGTGAGGCAACCTTGGATTGAGACAGTGAACAACAACCTGTCAACGTGAAGCGAATAGTTGATACGAGACCTCTTATCGATCGAGCATGATTTGCAGGAAAGAATTTAGACATCGAGAACATTATTTTTTGCCAAAGACACACGATGTAAGCTTCATAAATAATAATTATTATTGTTATCATACCAACATCAGAACATGCGTAACAAACAACCGAGAGAATATTTTCCAGGATTGACATCTTCATAAAACAATTTATACTGTCATATTTAACTTTCAAAATACTAAATAGAATTATTTTTAAGACATGCGTTGTTTTATATACATAATCTCATATCTTATTATATTTTAACAGTTATTATTCGTTGATAAGTTGTCCGACGGAAGTGAGAAACATGGGCAATCATAGGTTAAGTATTAGTTGTCAATATTTCACTCTTAGTTCCTCAATAGCCTTGGTTACGAGTGTCTGAGTCTTAGTTCCTCAGTGACCGTGGTAACGAGGGTCTGGTTCAGTCTTAGTTACGAGGGTCTGGGTTTTAGTTCCGCAATGGCCGTGGTTACGACGGTCTGACTCCATAGAGTGAATATATGATACAGCGATAATACGCTTCTGCACATATGGCAAATATATCACCACAGAATAAACCAGACCCGGGGGCCGAATAAATATTGCCACCTGGTATTTGCACCGACGCAGCGCAACGCAAGTGCAGAGCAAGTTAAACGCTTCTTCTATGACATTACATGAGTAAATAATTACAATGCAGCGCAAGCAGACGTAACGCATGTGCAAATTTTGCGTTGCACCCATTAATGGCGATATTTAATCTAACCCCCCTCCCCTCGGTTTATTCTGTAATATCACATGATCTTAGTCTAAACAATAGTTGGATGTTATCGTGCATAAACTTACCATGCATTAACTGTAATTTATTTACTTATTATTTATTTAACTAATTTCAAAAGCCTTCTGACGGTCCCTTTTGTGTCGAAAATTATTTTGGACTGTACAAACTACCAAGCTCAAAGATCCTATTTAAAACATAACAAAATCCAGTTACTTGTTACAATAGTAATTACAACGAAGTATTGACATATTATACCTACATTACCACAATAAAACAAGACAATTAGCAAGCAATGAAAAATAATTCACAATAAGAGAAGACGTTCCATAAACTCTTCAACTAAATAAATTCGTAAAGTTTTAAGTACTTTTTTACGTTATTAATATTTTTTTTTTCAATTTCTTTAGTTCAATTATAGTTAGCAATTTATTGTAAGTTTTGAATACTGCATATGTGGACATTTTCTCAAGTTAAGTTAAATTATTTGAAGGCATATAGAGAAAATTACTGGTCATTGTGTTATTAGAATGCATCCCTTGGCTTGTTACAAAATAATCTTTGTTTTTTTTTTTTCCAAAAAATATAAATTTAATTGCGGATAGTATATGTTCACATGCCAAGCGCAAAAATTCCTAGATTTGAAAATGTGTTTACAAAAATGTTTGGACTTTACTCTGCTTAGGATCCTTACAACCTTTTTCTAAACAAGAAAAAAATGTTTGCATCAGTTGAGTTGCCTCAATGCATGACTCGTAAGTGACTGAGGAATTAAAATAACCAAAATACATGGTGAGTAAAGAAGAATACCCCAACTTTGAAGGTCTGTATAATGACAACCAAACAACTTACAATGTTGTGCTACCACTCAAAAGAACCGTGGAACAATGAAATTATTTTACGATACCTTTATAAATTTTCAATTTGACCACCACTAGCAGCATGACCCACATCGACACATCGACGCGATACTCTAATTTGTTCCACACTCGTGCCAACATATCGGGTGTAATGGTGTGGATGTCGTACAGAAGCCTTGGTGTATGGTAGGGGAGGGGGGAGGGTACGGCCTAAGGTTTCACTATAGGGCACTGAGAGCTACCTCGTAGCACTACGAGCGTGTGTGGGGTGTCAGTCCGCAACGCAATGACGATGGAACAACAGAAGGTGTTCTGTGTCATTGACTTTGACGACTGTTCAACGCGAATTCCGTCGCAAATACAGACGTCGCCCACCTGATATGTGGAGTATTGTACGGTGGTTTCGTCATATTTTCATGACAAGGTTGCCTGTGCAAAGGGAAAAGTTCCGGGCGGTCGCTTGTCAGACGACAATGTACAATGGATTCAACAAACGTTAGCGCGCAATCTATGAAAATCAAGAAGACGAGATAGTCGGGAAATGAGACTCCCTCAGTCGACTGTGTGCAGAGTGTTGTGTGTACAAACATTACAGGTTTCAACTTGTGCAGGCTCTTACTGAAAGGTACAAAGAACTGAGTTGTGATTTCTGCGTGGATATTCTTGTCCGGAATGAGGTTGACGATGCCTTCATCTCAAAGTTGGTATTTAGCTATGAAGCGATGTTCCACGTCAACGGTAAGGTCAACCGGCAGATCATGGGAATATGGGACCAGGAGAATCCACATGAAACCACCGAACACAAGATCGCGTCACACAAAGTGAACGTGTTTTGCGCTTTATCGAGACACTGTTTTCGGCCCCTTCTTTTTTAAGAGTCCGCTGTAACTGGGATTTCTTACTTGGACATACTAACTGAATGGTTATTTCCTCGGTTAGAATAGGCGGCGGAGGATTTAATTTCCCAGCAGAATTGGCACCTAGTTGTTCGCGACTGCCTGGACGAGACGTTACCGTACACTGGATTGGTCATGGAGCAGATGATGACCGGCCACTTCTTCACTGGCCCCCCAAGGAGCATAAATCTCACCCCTTGTGATGTTTTCCTGTGGAGTCTAGTGTTTGTTCCGCCATTGCTGGCCAACATTGCCGAACTCAAAACAAGTATTACGAACGCCATCCACACCATTACACCGGACATGCCGCCACGAGTGTGCAACGAGTTAAGAGTATCGCATCGATGTGATTCGAGTTATTCAAGGTTTTAACATTATCATTTATAAAGATTGGTACGAAAACTTCATTGTTCCACAGTTCTTTTGAGTTGTTTGGTTCTGATTACACAGACCTTCATATTAGGTGCAGGTTTTTTACTCATCCTGTATATCGCTTTACTTGCGTTGGAGTTAATCGAGTTATACGTGTATGTAAGGGCAAAGCAAGCTGAAACCTTGTTGGAATTTTATTGTTTTATGCATTTTCTTTTCAATTGTGATTGTTATCTAAATAAATACCTAAATTTTCAGTACTAGAGACTTTCTTAGGAATACCGCTGTAATGTAATGCAAAATTCGGACTGACTGGGTTTCATAGATTTAAAACATGTCATCTTAGTTTTACTTAAATTGTAATGGTTGGTTTACTGAAAACCAAATATTAAGTGCATGAAAGAGATAATTTACGTTTTCTCTTTAACTCCGGTAATTTACCGCATGATGTGAGGATATTTATGTCACATGTAAATGAAAGGTCATCATACCCTTTTTATATGAACCGGAAGATCATTTATATAAGTTAGCAACAGCAGTGGCCTTGAACTGATGCGTAAGGTACTACATGCTTGTTGATTCCTGTCCATGGAGACTGTTTTCTATTTATTAAGTTTAATAATAGTAATTTAAGTGCATTTTTATAGTTTTTAATAAGAATTTTTTTATTTACGCTGTCGAATGTATTTCCAAGTTCGCAAAATGTTCCTATTACAGGCTGTTTAATATGCCTGTGGTAAGTTAGTGTGTAGCATCATTTATAGAGACATTTTTGCAAAAACCAAACTAAAAATCTGATATTTTTATAGGTATGTAAACTAAAATCCACAAACTGTTGCCGCCTTCTGACAGGGCCACAGTGTGTATGTGAGAAGACCAGTTGTCGCCTTCTGGCAGGGCCACAGAGTGTATGA
>PNEQ01018336.1:17581-46469 GCA_003012365.1 Medauroidea extradentata | reverse complement strand
CACTATTGAATGCTGTGAAACATGATGTGCTTATGTTTGTGACAATGTTATCAATGCATTTGTTTGTTGTTTTTGATTTTCTTGTGGGGTCTGTAATGGAGGTGATTAGGTTGAATTGATTGAAAATATGTTTTAATGTGTTAGTACGAGTTTCAGAGCTATTGAAATCGACATTGAAGTCACCACATATTATAACATGAAGCACAACTGGACTTACCAAGTACTTACAGTACTGTATGCTCTGCATTTGTTTCAGAACTAAGCAATTGTAGAAAGAAATTAATAATATTGTTTATGCTTATATATTAATAATTTTTGAAAGAATAACAGCAAATGAAACATTAGATGGGACCTAGTACTTTATGCCTATCTATGTTCACTAACGAACTAACTAAAGTAATTTCAACTAAAATCTGTTGATAACTTATAATCTCTCACGAAACATGGTACATGAAACTTATAATTTGAAATAAAACACATATGAGTTTCACTCTGCTGCAGTTTAACTTACATCAACGTTGGCCGTACCATTGTAAAAATGACTTGTCGAATATCTTTGTACAAAATTGTGCTAGCAAAAAGATCCAATGGATGCAAAAAACTAAACTGCATTACTAACTCCCTTCAGTACCATTCCCAGAATTCCTAGCATCCTTCTCCCTTTAGGTCACTCTCTGTAGTGGTTGTCTCTACCCTATCACCCCACAACGGTTACTTGTATTCTGACACTTCCTCTGCTATTTCCCAATTCATTTCAGTTGTTTATTGTCCAAGTAGACAACAAATAATATGTGTTGTGCATATAGTATAGTCAAAATATTGATAGATAGTAAATGGTATGGACACATAAGTACATATGTGTATACATAAACATGTACACTGATATACAATAATCACACTCTATATCCACAAACACATACAATCACTAAATCATCTCTCTCTCTCTCTCTCTCTCTCTCTATATATATATATATATATATATATATATATATATATATATATATATATATATATATATATATTTATATTTATTTATTTATTTATTTATTTATTTATTTATTTATTTATTTATTTATTTATTTTTGAATACACTCAAAAAACCCCATTTATAGCTCAACAGAGCAACAGGTATAGAGCATGTCGATATACAATACACACAAGACATTACAAATAATATAATTCCCACACACAATCACTCATTCAAATACAATTCCAAAGACAATTTTAGTCATTAATATACATTAAATTAACTTAATAACAATAATATTGCATTTATATATAAGATTAAATGTAGTAAGTTAATAGTTACAATACAGTAGATGAAAATTTGTTGCCCCCCAAATTATCAGGAATATAATACACAATCATAACATATTTTTGCTTCCATAAATTCCTTAATTAATCAAAAGTGAAATTCCACTAGCATGCCTTTCAGCTTTTTACAATAATAATCACTTAGGTTGTTTACGGATTTGAAACATGGTGGAAGTTTGTTATGCATACATTTAGCAGAGTATCTTGGGCTACTTGCAAAATGTTTTGTTTGGTATTGCGATGTGTATATGAAGTTTTGAAATAATTGTCATTGCAGAAAGCATTGAACTCTTTTTTTTATGGGCAGCTAAGATTCTCATTTATGTATAAACCTAGGATTTTAGTTGAATTTGATTTCATTATGTTATCATCACTAATTAATACAACCGGTTCTTGTTGATTACGTACATATCTGTTTAAGTTTAAAATGTAGCCAAGGGGTTTTTGAATTAAACCAATCTATTTGTCATTTGTTTGGATTATAATATTTTCATTTAGACTTAAGGACTATCCACATGTATGGAGATAATGGTGTAATCTGCGTAGAGGACAAATTTACCACTTGTAACACTTTTCGACAAGTCATTAATATATATGAGGAAAAGCAAATGACCCAGTACAGAGCCCTGAGGAACACCTACTGATGTGTTTTGCCTTTCTGATTAAACATTATACTGTATTTTGTGTTAGTCGAGGGGTCTGTGTATTGTATTACAACTATTTGAGTACGCTGGGACAGGTAAGATGTGAGCCGATTTAGCACTACACCTCTAACGCTGTATGTATTCAATTTTTTGTTGAGTATTGTATTATTGATGCTATCAAAAACCATACTTAAGTCGGAGAATAGCCCAACAGGATATCTCAGTCTGTGCAAGTCCTCAATTATGTCCATAGGCTACTGGTAACTTTTCTTCCTCATAAACCTAACAATCTTTGCCTCAGCAACTTGTTCCCTCGACCCACCGGTTGTGCTAAGTGTATTGTTTTCATAGCCTTGAAACGGCCTACATTTTGACAAGTTATGCAGTGGTTGGTCAGATCACACAACTTTTCCACTGTTGAAATTTCAGGGAAAATTTTTCTGTTTCAACAGCTTTAAAAAAACTGCATGACACAGTCTGTTCAATGCAAAAATGTTGTTATAGTAATGAGTCTTTATTTTGCATGATTTGTCCAGTTCTTTATATGATGAGAACTTAGGCTACAGCAACAATAAAACAGACAAACCAAACATTACTTGTGAAAAGACATTAAATTTAAAAATTCCTCATATTACATAACTACTGTAATTTTTTATGTGTCCAGACTCTTAACTAAATAGTACACTAAGAGCGAATATTTTTGTAAGCCAAATTGTAGAAATACATTTTGTTGCGCTTCCAACAACATGCTGCTCAGTTATCCACTCATTCCCTTCTGCGTATTTTACACCTGAGATTTGCAATGTCACATTGGTACCAGGTGCTGCTGTGTATTTAATTTATTTATTTATGAAAGCAATCTCCCATAAACAGAATTGTTCAGGTGTGAAACAGGACAAATTGCATTATGTGGCAGATTTATACATAGTCGTAACAATACAAAAAAATTCAATTTTCAAGAAGTGCTCGTTACAATTTTCAGTCAATTACATTTAAACAATATCCGTAAGAGATTAAGGCCATGCTTATTTTTTTCCCCCACAACAGCAGATATCACAAATCTGTTTGGCAGTTTTGTTTAAGATGATTTTTTTCAAGCTTGCTTATTTTCTCAAGCCAATAAATTATACTAATAAGCTAGTTAACGAAAAATTCGACAATTACTTACCCAGCTAAAACCATAGTACTTCTTCTGTGTCTTGAAAAAAATTCACAAACATGGTGAAAACCTATTTGACCGTTTTAATTTTTCAGAAAGGTTTGGATCATCTCAAATTGATGGTGAACTGTTGGAGCGGTTTAAAAAGGTCACTGGCAAGCCGTTGCACCGCTGGCTGCGGAGAGGCATCTTCTTTTCGCATAGGGACCTGCACCGGATCCTGACACAGCATGAACAAGGGAAGCCCTTCTACCTGTACACTGGACGAGGCCCTTCGTCAGAGGCCATGCATGTTGGACATTTGGTGCCATTTGTCATAACAAAGTGAGTTTGCTTTTGATTGGAGCTGGTTTACTGTTAGTGAAGATGTTTTGAAACTTGCCTGTCTGTAATCATACTGTAGAGGGCATGCTGCTTTTGTATTTGTCATTTAAAGAGTAAATTAAGTGTATGAACTTTTTCACATATTCTCCCTCTCTTCCTTACCCTCTCTCCCCACTGAGTCCTCTTGCCTTTCACAATCTTTTAAAAAAATAAAATTTTTAGTTAAGCTTATATTATCTAACAATTGGACATTTTTAAAAAATGTTTAATGGTGTTGATACAGCTCCTTCCAGCCAGGTATTTTGTAGTCTTATGTTACACTGTATGTGCGTCTGTGTCCCTCAGATGGCTGCAGGAAGTGTTCAACGTACCCCTCGTGATACAGCTGACGGATGACGAGAAGTACTTGTGGAGGGATGTCTCGATGGACGTCCTTGCGAACATTGTCAAAGAGAATGCAAGAGATATCATTGCATGCGGCTTTGATGTGGAGAAGACGTTCCTTTTCTCTGATTTTCAGTTTGTTGGGTGAGTTCTTCATTTAATTGTAGCAGCTGTCTAGGGCACACCCAAGGGGAAGGGAGGACTGAGGTTTTTGCAGCCCCTCCTGAAATGTAAGTTTCATAGTAAATTTGAAACTATTCTTTAGAAAATTTAACGAGTTAGACTGTTGCAATGAAGGCTGTGCAATACGATACCCAACAGCTCTCGAGTTCCCCTCATTCCCCTAGTTATTTGTGTGAATTATTATACTTCCCATGATTTATATACAGTGGACTGGGGGGAGCAGGCTGTTTGTCCCTGTGGGCTGAGCGGAAGGACACGTGAATGTGGGTCTTCCTGGACAGAGAGTGATACAGAAGAGAAACGTGTAACTAGTAGGACTGTTGTACAGGCTGATGTTATTTATTGTGTAAAGACACGTACCTGTGCATAGAAACAGACAATGTAAATATAAAAAGTTTGTGTCATGAATAGTTCATTAAAGAAGTAAACTATTAATATTTAAGCCATCCGTATTTTAACAACCTTGTATATTTCTTACTATATTATTTAACTTTTGCTCAGTAAAAGTTGTAGCAAGAACAATATAGGCCTAATCCATAATATAATGGTTGCAAAGGCTTGCTGCACCATAGTGGACTAGGCCTATAGCAGGTACCGGATAAAACCAGGAAGGCTATTTGTAGAAGTCATAAATGTTAATTTTATTACTATGATTGTCATCATCCTGTTCCAGAAATTCTTGGATATAGGATTTGTCATGTATGTATCTAGTGTACAGTATAAATTGCACTTAGAATTTCTTAAGTTAGTTGTAATATAATTACACTAGCAGTACGCCTGCGGCTTTGCATGTGTGTATTACTCAGAGCAGATATATCTTTGTACACCAGATAGGTATAGACTGTTCGCTATAAATTGAGCACTCAGCAGAAGTTTTAATTAATTAAAAATATGTTTTATTGAGCCAATGGATATTAAATTATGAGAGTATTGAAATGTTTACACTTGTTTTTAGTTACATGGAAGTTTCCATATTAAAAATAGTAAAGATGGCTGCAAAACTACTGAAAAGAAAATTTATGCAGTGGTCACTTTATCGTGAACGGCCTATAGTTCAGTCATCAAGCGTTAGAATAACAAATCTGCTAGTTGAGCTAATTCTGCAGCAGGATAAGTAGCTATAGCTGTCCATGTAAAAAGCAATCTTAAGTTTACTCCTACCACTAACAGTGACTTTGCCTGGGCCCCAATTTATAGTCACAGCAAAGTTGACTGATGTACTTACAGACTGTTAAATGTAAGAGGGTAATAAAATGAAATACGTAGTTTATGTGGTATTAAGACTGATTTACCTCCAGCACAACCATTGGTGATGGTGCCCTCAATAACATATTTGTTTACCAAAACCTTCACTTGAAGTTAAGTGGCATTAAGAAGTTTTGGCGGAATTATTTTTTTTTTCTGAAATATAAACGTATTTGGTGCCCCCAGTGAGATAGTATATGTGGGCTGATGCTGTCGAGGAACTTCAGTAGATAGTGGACTGCATAATCCAATTTCAACACTTTTGAACTTCATCCAAATTGCACTAATTTCATATTCCTTGCAGTTTTTGTATGTCTGACTAGCACATTTGCACAGCCTTTAACAGAATCTGACCCCAGAACCTCCCAAACAATACACCGGAGCTACTAACAACTGCATCACATATTGCAAAAATTATTCATGAATATTACTTTTAAAAATATATTAATTTTGCTCGGTTCGTAGAGGTTGTACAACACTGTGTCTCGATAGAACTGTAGAATGAAACTCCTGTATAATTTATTTCTCGCTGGTCGTATTTGCTTTTTGAATTGTCTGCCATGAGAGTTCACAAACTAATTTTCTATTTAATTAATTTATAGTATAAATTAAAAATATTGGGTTACTTTTGTTAGGTACTTACATAAGCATCATTCTGATGATGCAAACACCACCTCAATGTCCTTACTGGTTAGATAGGTATCATCGGCTGATATAAAACAGATTTTATGCCTTTTCACCCCTTTAGGTGTCGAATTTCGAAAAATCTTAATTTCACACCTTAAATATTTGTTTAAGTACCCAAGTGAAGTGAAAGTGACGATGATGGCTCATTCAGTCAAAGAAAAATTGATAATTCATTAAAAATCACAATACCACCCCTGTACAGTACTGAGAGTTGAATTTTAAAAAATCGAAACCCCTTTGCGACAGTTTACCTAATCATCATCCTGAAGCAAAAATAAACAGAATATCTCATCGGGTTCGATATATCTAGAAGAATTATCTAAAACAGATACCAGGTCTTTTCACCTCTTAAGAGACTGAAATTCAAAAAGTCCTTCGGAAATTTCGAAAATTCATGAAATTACTTTACAAATATTTGATTAAACATCAATCCTAAACAAAAATTACGACGTAGTATAAAAGTTCAATGTGGTCAATATATATTGATAGTGAATCAAAAACACATTTTACCCTTTTTTCATCACTTTAGGGCCAAAATCAGAAAATATATTTAAAAGGTACTTTAAATATTTAAGTAAGCATCAATCTAAAGTAAAGAACACTTTGACATCTCGATTGGTTCAATAGGTATAGAGGAGTAATTGAAATCACATTTCACGTGTTTTCACCCCCTTAATTATCAAATTTCAAAATGTTGTGGCGTCCTGTCATAGTCTTCTGTACATGTAACTAATTTAATTAAAAATTACGACGATAGTCAATGGTGTTTCATTGAAATAGACCATTCATAGGAAACATATTTTGCCCGTTTTTACTGCTTGGGGGTCGAATTTCAAAAAATCATAAAACTGCTTTTTGGGTATTTACGTAAGCAACCTTTTGAAGTGAAAACCAACTCTCTATCCTGCAGGATTCAATAGATATCGATAGTTATTGAGGAACACATTTAAAGTCTTTTCATCCCTTTAATGTTGAATTTTGAAAAAAAAAATCCTAAAATTGGCTCATATGCATTTTTATTTGTTTTCTGTTAAAGAAAAATCTTTATGCTAAGCTGTCGGGTTCGAGCTCTATCAATGTTTCTTCGGAAACACATTTCACCTCTTTTCACCCCCTTAGAGGTCGAATTTCGAAAAATGCCTTCTTAGTGCTTGCCTACGACCTGAGAGGAAACCACACAAAAAATTTCATGATTCTAGGTCCAGTGGTTTTTAGCTGCAGTTTGATATGTCAGTCAGTCAGTGTTCTCATTTGTATTTAGAGATAATACAAAATATGTATTATCATAATCTACACACCAATCTTTTATATTTTTTTCAACTGTTATTTATGTTTCCTACTTTGTAATACAAATTCTTTAATCACTTGTATGCTTAGAAAACATTTTGTATGTAACTAACTGTTGAACCAGTTGTGGGCCATGCGTACTGTGTTGACTGCAGTGTTTATTTATAGTTTTGCATGTTTAAATTTTTTTTTGTCAAGGTCACTAGAAGTCCTGGCCACCAAACGCTATTGTAGAGTTTCTGTCGCATATCTGTAATTTTACAACTGTGCAGTATTTTAATATTTCATCTATATATGAATGTTTTTTTTTTTCTTCACGATAGTAGTTTTTTATTTTCTTTGAAATGTTCAGTTAGCAAAGTAACAGGTATTTTCACCATCATTTTAAAGCATCTTGTGCATGAACTACTTTACACAGTGTTTGAAAGGTGCTGTATACATGTTTGTAAAACAATTTACAGATTGTATTTTCAGTCTCAAGTCGTACTAAAATAAACACCAAAATTAACCTTTCAAGACATCTTCTGTTTTATAAATATGAAATAAATTTTTTTCTAAATTCTTCAACATGTCAAAATTAAGTTTCCACATAGTAACACCTTAAAAATAGTGCATCGGTTCATGATCTTGCTTATAGAGGTGGTATGTCACATGTACTTCCTTGGTTTTGTGCCAGAAATGTGTTTAATACATACATAACTCTGGTTAGATGGGTACCTGAAACCTTTCGAGTAGGTTTACAAGTGCAGTTTCTGATTGATCTGCTGTCATAGCAATGTTGTGAGCACTTTGGAGTGTTGTAAATGCATTTTTGTTTGCAACACTGTATCCCAGAAGTGAGAACACTGACATACATTTAGTCGTGTGACTACTCTGACAGTAGTAACTCATAAAAGAACACCAGTGACAGGCAGTGACAGTCTGACATTGGCAACTCACGTTCAAAATTGCTGAAACTTCGAGTGGTGAAGGGCTTTTTGTCTCGTATGAACTGTCCACTACAAAGCAAGCTTTTAAAACCCTACTTGCTTTTTTTCTTTCTGTTTACTTGTGTTGTTCCTCCACTTAGTGTATGAGTAATGTATATAGTGTTTGGATTTCACCGTACTGTACTTTCAAGTTAATGTTTAAGTTAACTAAATGGAGAAGATTTTGTTACTATATTTCATAACAAGGGGGTCTTCAAAAATGTTCATTTTATTGTGGCCATCTGGTTCCTAGTGTAGTGATGTTATTGTTTCTTTGATGATTTTTGCAGCCAGTGTCCAGAGTTCTACCGCAACATGATCCGTGTGGGCAAATGTGTATCTTTCAATCAAGCGAAAGGGATTTTTGGGTTTGGGGACAGTGACCCGATTGGCAAGATCATGTTCCCTGCAGTTCAAGCCACGCCTTCGTTCTCGTCGTCATTTCCGTTCATCTTTGGCTCAGCAAATGTTCCCTGCCTAATACCGTGTGCCATAGACCAGGTACTGTCTATTTTGGTTTCCAGTTTGTCATTACTGTAGTCTGTCGAAAAATATGTTGCTTACAGGCAAGTGTGTGTGTCTTGTGATTGCTGTTAATAAGCATGCATAAATTGTAAAATTTTAGAAGTTGTAATTTGTATGTGTTTCTATTGACAGAAGTTGTATTCTTTACATGCTCTGGTTCAGTAGCCAACTGTAGCAACACAGACACAAACCATATTTAAAAAATTTGTTCAGCATTACTGTATTTTTGCAGTTTAAACAATTTGGTTCAGATGTGGTAGTTTTATTCGTGTCCAGAAATTCTGTAAAAGGGATTTGTGAGCTCAGGTCACTACGAATTTTATAGATATTGATTACAGTTTTAAACACTGAGAAAGGTGAGACAGCGGTGTCTTGGCTACTGATTGTAGTAGTATTCAGACAGAGGTGCACAAGTACTTACAGAACTGAACCTGCAGGTTAACATTCATATAAACACATAGATGACATATTTTGTAATGCAGTTGCACTGCCGTAATGTTTTGCTGGCTCGTCCTTCTTCCTTGCGTAGCAAATGGTGACATGTTGTCCAATAAGCATTGAGAGATAGTTGGTATGCCTAGGCCGAATGATGAACATAGGTGGGGTTGGAAATTTGATGCTACGCAAAGGAAGTAGTGTTGTAGCCTAGTTGTTTAATGTTTATACATTTGGCAATGTACTGATGGATTCCTTCCCAATACCTCAGGTCTGTATTATTGTCAGAGGGTTGTAAGGCCCTCATCACTCTGGATCAAAAGTTAAGATGTGAGGGGCTGCATGTGCTGCAACTGGTTTTTCCAGTGGGCTTATTCTGTAACTGGCTGTAGCCTGTTGACCATCAGCCTTGTGACCATTCAGGACAAATGTATTCTGCATTGCACTCTGAGTGCATTGGAACAAGTGCTGCATTGAATGGTCCTACAAGGATGGTGGTAATTTGGGATGCATCAGTTCGTTGTGGCAATTACGTAGAAATAATATAATTTTTCTCAGCAGTATGTACATAAAGGGTAGGTGAAATTGTTCACACTGCTGTAAATATGAAATGGTACAGGAAACTAAAATTCTAAATATGTACTGTATGAATTTTATTGTTTCTTTATGTATTATCGAAACTATACAACAAACAGGAAAACATTTTTTTATATCCAAGAGTCAAATTTTTTCATGACAATCCAATTTTTATTTTTGTTGTTGGGTTGCAGGATCCATATTTCCGCATGACACGAGATGTAGCCCCACGACTGGGCTACCAGAAGCCAGCCCTCATGCACTCTGTTTTCTTCCCCGCACTGCAAGGGGCACGCACCAAGATGTCTTCCAGTGACCCTCTGTCGTCTGTGTTTCTCAGTGATACCCCTAAGCAAATAAAGAATAAGGTACTTCATGTGTATGATGGGACATACCATAAACATCCATGTATCATGTACATCCCTTACCACTTGCACCCGTAACATCCATGCCCAAGTCAGGATTCTAACTCAGGACTTCTTGCACTGTAGACCGGCACCTAACCGCCTACGCTATAGAGGTCGGCTAAACTATTGTGGTTAACAGTTTTTTTCCCCACTGATATATGCAGCCATGTGTTGTGTGTGCCCACATGCGAGGGTTGGTGACTCACTCTAGACCAGCTGCCAGATCCAAGTTTCCTATCCTGACTGCCATCCTGTGCCACGCACCCACATATGATGCACACATCACTTTTGGTAGTGGCAATTTCAAAATGTGCCACAACCTGTGAAAATTACCTTCTGTGCTAGAATGAAACCATCCCCTAATACGTACATACAAAAATATGCTGCAAGTCTAAATGTTATACCAGAGAATTCCAATATGTGTATTCTGTTGCACTTGCATAGCTGCCAACTTGTACAGTTTTCCTGTACAATGTATGATTTTGTGCACTATTGTACAGATGTAAGATTTTCAAGCTTTCCGATTTTTTTTTCCCCGTTTGGTTAATTCATATTAAGAAATCTGTTACTGAAATCCCATAATTTCTGTACCGAACATGTGGTGTGTAGATTTGACTTACAGTGTCGTATGTAATAAAGAAAAATGAAATACAGTAGTTGCGGGAACTAGTGTGCTTCATTTATAGACATTGTACTACGTATAATATTCACTACAAAGTACCGTATTATTCACGCATCGTACGAACGTAACCAGGACTTTGCCAAACACACCCCATCAATTGTAGTTGTCTTTCTGGCTAAATGGCCGCAGTGATTCGTGCAAACAAAAGTCACAAGACTGTTTTAATTTGAAGTGGCTTTGCAGTTTACCGTTTCCGTGTAGTTATTACTCAAGAACACTCATCAAATTTTGTGAACTGAAATAAACTATCATTTACTTCTTTTTTTTCCAGCAAATATGGAAGCACACTTTGTAGCTGCGTAGTGTTTTTAAACATGGTTTTACCCAAGCTTAAATGTATCATTTTGTTATTGTGGCGGCGTATTTAAGTGCCGGCACTTGTATCGACGTCGCATGTTTAATAGTCATAAAATGTAGGAATATTGCAACTTTCATATCTGAGAAATACAACTTTGCAGTTTTTACAGTGATGTTTTTATACAGTCGCCAAACCACGCGGATGTTAAAAACTGTTCAAAAATTAAAAGTATGTGGTATTAATATTGTACGTATAAGATATTAAATACTCTCACATCTGCACGTTCAACTATGTACGATTTATTTCTCAAATTCGCAGTATTTGCAGTGTCGTAGAGTTGTGGTTAGATGTACCAAGTGTGATTAAATTGGCTAATTTGCACTCTGTAAGAATTTTTTGTGCATTTATGGAACTGTGAAAGAGAATTTAAAAGCTTCGTTACCAGAAATCATAAAGTAGGGGCCTATCTATTGGTGTATTAAAATCGGTAAAGTTTGTGAACTTGCAGAAACCAAAACTATCTATGCTAGGTTTGTTCAGATTTGTATGAATAGTTCGATGGCATTGACATGCCGCGACTTGTTTAGGCACAATTTTACTCATTTTGAAAATTGTTCTATGTATTTCTGTATTCTGGAGGTTGGCAGCTATGCACTTGGGCATTGCAGTTCAGTGAAAACAGTTTGTTTCATAATGTATTATCAGACAAGTTTGGGAAGTTATTAGTAGTAGAACCCTGTTATAATGTTTCTCAAGGGACCCAAAAAAATGTTTACATTATAAATGGGAATACATTATAACAGTGTAATTTCCTACTACAAATCAGTTTTAGGGACCATATGAAGGTAGCATTATAACCAGGAAAACGTTATAAGTGGGAACACTATAAGAGGGTTCTTAGTACATATATAGTAGTACAGTATAGTTTATTGCATCCATCAGATCTCTTTGTGTACATTTTTGCACAAAGATATTGGACAAGTCATCTACATTTGTGCTTTATCTAAAAAAGTTTTGAACTGTGGGTGTTCTGTCTTATTATACCTTATGTAAATTTGTAGAGCTTAAAATATTTAATTGAAGGTTACCTTAAATTTTGTTTGAATGTATCTTTCAAGGGTAGCAGTTTTTTTAAAGGGATTTTCAGGAGTGTGCATAAAGCTACATTTAAAATCCAATTTAAAAATTCTGTATATTCATTTGTCCGTAGCTGTAGACTGCGAGATTTATGTTGCTACCAAATACGTAATACTATGTTTATTTTTTAGTAAGAACATCTCACTAGCCGGTTTGTATGGTTAAAGAAACATTTTTGTCGCTGCATTACTTAGAGTGCATGAGAACTTGGCTGACATTTCAGCAACAAAGGCACCGAAAATAAAACTTTTTTAATCAATTTAAAGTTGCAGTTTTTTCCTGTTTTGTCTTTCAACTCAAAGATGTAGTCTACAATGAAAAATATAGTCCTGGAGAGATGTATAATTATCATCAATTATTCAGATCAGAACTGAAAATTTTTGCTTAGGAACTGCAAGACAGGTTTGGATCGTGCTGGAGTCACTCCAGACTTTTGTATGTGGGAAATACAATGGAGGTTGTTTTGACCAGCAGGTTTTCGTGGTCCGTTCCTGTTTTCGCTGCCCTTGCATTCTACAGTTGCTTCATATTCACTTTGTCATCCTAATCAACACTTTATAATATATTGTTCTTAATCTTACATATTGATCAGAATCCTTTCTTTCCATACCACATATGCCAATAGCCCCTCGTACTGGCAAAAAACTAAATTGAGAGTCATGGTTACAGTCCTAAATATTAAAAGATTATAAGTTATGGGTGCTACAATATTTGGAAATTAACTATAATAAAATTAAATGATTGGTTATTTTGAAATATTTGGAGGTGGTCTCTTTAACACCTCTTCGGGCAGGCCATTTCAAGTGTGTGGCTCCCTGTTGATTTACCACTTCAACAACAGTAATCCCAACATTTATAGCTTGCCCGTAATATTATGCCATTCACACAGGGCACTTAATATAATGGCTAGGTAGCATTTTAGGTTTACTAATGCACTACTTGCAGAAAGTCTATGTAAGTAACATGGCAGGTTCATTATGTATGGTTTATTTATTTGACCAGTCTCATCCACTTAATTTTTGTTGTACAAAAGTTTCTCCAACATAAGAGTACTAACACATCCGTACCACATAATAAGTACGCAAATGACCTCTAAAACATTACTTTAATATTCACCATATGAGAGCTTAGTCTGCGCCGAAGAAAATTTTATACTTAGTTCATCGATTAAATCCTTGTGCCCGTTTGGCAGCACTCCCGTTAATGCAACTCAGTACCTCGGTTGGCAATGCCTGACGACCAGTCTTTGTTGAAAATGAAGCCTCTGGGTCTCGACTTTCGCACTCTGACCACAGTTTCCAGTTGACCCCGTTGTTGCATCCACATTGACAGCGCAGTGCGTGCAAAAACGCCTCCACTTCGCTCTGCTACTTGCAACATAACTCCACCCGCAGCGACATCGTCAGGGCCCATTAACGCTGCCTCCTCAACGCAGCTTTGCTTACTGCTGGCCCGCTGTGCACTCCTCTGGAACCGACACACTTTTCACAAACATGCCATCATCCTGAGCTATTCACCTCCCCGGGCCTTAACCCTAATATTTTGCATTACTCAATTACAATATCGCAACTAGCAACTTAAACCACGCTAGCATAAAAATACTTAAGCGTGCTACCCTCGTACATAACTGCCATACCACTGGCCCAATTCAAAGTTCACGTGCGACTTCAGTCGCAACCAGACGTGCCAGCTAGCGTGAGGTTCTCTCTACAACTTCTTCTCGTCCCACCGCACTCGAAACTCAGGCGCAGACTGCGCCTCCTTAGCGGCGATCTTGACAAATAATCTACAAAGAACATCAGCAATCAGTATGCCCTACTATTGATAACACGTAAACCAAACGTATTGATACTAAATAAATAAAATTATTTAAACAACACATACGTTCGTATAAATACAATTATTGACTCCAGAATCATCTTGCCACTGTTAATATACTCTTAGACAGTCACTATCTTCCATCCAGTGACATCACCACTATTCAACTTAAAGTTTATATTTTGTGACTCCCTGATATCCTTTTCTGAGATGATATGTCTAAATTTTATAAATTCATGAAACATTTCTTAAATTATATACATTTTTTAAGCCCCAATAAATTTAATTGAGTAAAACACACTACAGAAATAGTGTTGAAATTTAATATAATTTGCTATGAATATGCATACAGTATTAGGACATTATGTAATGACAATTCAGTTGATAGGAGAATACTGTATTGCAAGTCTTTTTAACATTTTTTTCATGATAGTGATGAAAATAATCATTATTATTTGTTTCATTTTCAGATCAACAAATATGCTTTCTCTGGAGGCCAGGCGTCCATTCAGGAGCATCGAGAAAAAGGAGGGAACTGTGATGTGGATATCTCGTACCAGTATTTACGTTTCTTCCTCGAAGACGACGAAAAGTTGGAACAAATCAGAAAGGTTAGTACGTATACTATGGTGCTGCTTTAGAGAATTAAAAATATTTTTCAAACTGTACTTAGATTTGGAAACCAAAATACACTTCCCTCTTGTTTGTTCAATGTATACATAATTCGACTAAGTACGTACACTAATGACTACCATAATAAGACTAAAGAATTTTGTAGAGAAACTGAGGAAATTGCAATGAACTGGAAACTAATTTGGGAAGTAAATAATGGTTATGTAACTTTTGCTGTCTAGAAATTTAAGCACTAATTACAAAGTGAAATAATGTTTCTCCTGCATTGCTAGCCAAGGATAAGATTACGAACAGCCTTTGGATAGTAGTGCTACTGTGTAAGGTTTTAACAAATAAATATTAAGTTAGTTCTTTTAAAAATATAATTAATAAATAAAAGTTTTAAGTAGTTTTACTGTGAAACAGTTGTTGTACTGTGCTTTATGTTGATGAAGCCTTTAATGTTGTAATGCGTAGTGGGTCGTCCACACCTCCCTCCTATCATGGTCATGACACCATAATGTATTCAATTGATCTCACTGTATGTTAAATTTTTGACAGTGCAAATACTGAATGTGAGGTACAAACACATTGTGGGCAAACCAAAGAAAAAAAAACTTATAAAATAAATTAAATTTCGCAGGAGCACTTCTGGGAGGGATCCAGTCTAAATGACAAACTATTTTTAGTCCGCACTCCTGCTAGAAAAGTACAACAAATTACCAACACTGCAACATTACCTGAACCCGAATGCAACTAAAGAATGAAAAAGTAACAATATTACTCATTTCTGTTAGTCCACCTGAATCTAGTCTACCTGAACTTGTGCCTCCCTACAGTCATGTTTGCCTCCATCTTGTTGCCTCTCAGTTGCTCCAAAAAACATGCCCGGCTACCTCTGCAGACACAACAAGAGTCACGTCATGGTGGACCTCGCCAAGCCAAGCTAGCTCTCTCCGTGCAGCACCCCTGGCGGCCACCCAACGCATCAAGCAAAAATATGCATTACCAAGACTAAAAGTATATAAAATATAATTAATAAATTGGATCTTTATTTTCATGAACAACCTCTCAAATAAAAATTTTGCTTTCCAAAGCATAATCACACTCCAAACTGCAAAATAAAATTTTAATAATTTTAGCGCATATCCTTTGATTGGCCCACGCTAGCTTGCGCAAAACGTATCACCATCTCTGTTGCACACTCAACTTGCGTACGTGCACGTGCGCTCAAGTTGAAAGTAAAAGAATTTAATTTTGTAACCTTATAGTGTAAAAAGTACTATGATACATACTTAAAGATAATCCTGAAGTTTCTGCGTAGTAAATTTAACAGCTAAAGTTGATGCTAAAAAGTGTTCATGTTATTCATTTTTGCTTTATGAGACCAGAAATTTAGACTAAAATTCAAACATATCTGACTTGTAGCGATTCTTAAACAAAGTGTTTTTGAATGTACCAATTTTTCCTGACACACCGCACACCATGTGGCAATCTAACCATGCGACGTCCATATTGCATTACTCTCTAAATATTTTCATTCTTGTGTTCAGGGGAGCGAGGGTTTGTACATGCATGAATGCGATTCTATGTTATCAAGTGTTAATATTCTTTCGTAATAAGATTGCACGATCATTGTAAAATAAATTACTTGCTTGTGAGAAGTGGGATACATATAGTTTTGACAAGTAATGCATCTACCCACCAGGACTACACAAGCGGAGCCATGCTGACCGGAGAGCTGAAGAAGGTGCTGATAGAAGTACTGCAAGAGCTGGTGTCTGCGCACCAGGAGAGACGTGTCAAGGTCACAGACGAGACTATCCAGCAGTTCATGCAACCCCGCAAGCTCAATTTCAGCTTTTGAATACCTGCCTTTGGTTCCCCTCCAAGCTCCAAAGGTGCCATAATGCTTCTGCTTCAAGCTTGCCGGCATACCTTGCCTGCGCTGACTGAGGCCTAGAGATTGTTGGCTAACCTGAGTTTGTTTGAAGTGCACCAATTTGCTGTCGTACCAGGTGCCTTCTACACAAATACATTATGTACATGGAAATAAATGACTTCTGTTCTGTCAAAAAATTATGAATTCTTGTACAATGAAGACTGTACATATTTTTAAATGATAAATTATGATGTTGTATACTTTTGAATTCCACTTTTACTATCCTTATTTATCACTCAACCAATTTTTTTTTTTTATAAAAAAGTTTAATGTACGTAGGCACATGTATGCTACCCTGTAACCACCATGACTATTTAATTATTTCCTTCTTGCATTACTGCTTACTACAGAGTTCACAACTAATTTAATTATCCTACATGAGTGGGAAGAAACAAATGTTTGATGGAACCAAAGATGCGTATGTATATGTATTAGCTTAATGGGCTGATTTAAGGTACAGTTGTAAGGCATATTAGTAGTTCAGATTATGTCAGTGCAGAAATTACACTTGTAAAGTTATGTTGTCTCAGATAAGTTTTCGTTCGTGGTTTTCAATAAATTTTTTTCTATTTTATGTATTTGGTTTATTTTTTCTCCCTCTCCACCTCCTCTTCCTTCTCCTCGGTGTGACATTTTCCACATTGCTATATACTGTAATTTGCTATAATGTGAGTTTAATGATTATTAGAGAATCTTACATTAAGGGGTTATGACTTTTGCATAAAAAATGTTACAAGTGATGTTCATCTTTCATAATCAATCATGCTTGTTATGATCTTGGCAATGAAAAGTCATTTGTATCTTATTGGCTTTTTGCTACTCCATGCAAATCATTTACTTTAATACATACTATATTATTTATAATTTATTGAAATAGAGGGTTGAACAAGTACTTACAGGTGGCACTTGCAGATAGAAAAACATACACACAGATGGACGAACACATTTCTTGGCTGAAGCGTGGTCACAACATCAGCTTCATCAGGTGACAAGAGGAGACACACGGAAGTCTATTGTCCAGGGCAGTGGCAGTGGTAGTTGGTAATCAGTGCACCTAGCGGCCAGAGGGCAAACTAAGGTGCAGCGGGAATTTTGAAGTACAAGTATGTTATCTCAGGTTGAGGCCAGGAGGCTGTCTGGATTTGGTAATATACTGGTGTGACAGTTCCCCATCGTCTTAATTCTGCCCTGTTGTCTACTGTGGTAGGGCCCTCACCACTCTGGTTGTGTAACAGGAATCAAAGTTGGAATTATGAGATGTTGCATGTGCAGCAGCTCGCTTCTCATGTGGATCAACTTCCGCTCCAGCTATGGCTTTTTTGGTATCAGCAAGCTCTGTGGCCATTCATCCTCTGTCTGAGATGTATAGTGATTTAACATATGGTAGTAATATAACCCCAGCACTACACGTTTTGTATTTAAGTTTATCGTATCAAATTTTGAATCTTGTAAAACACGTGAAATAGGTACTTTTTAAAACTGGCATGCTTATGTTCTGTGAATATTTGCTTTTTTATTGAATGATTACATTCAGTTGCAGTCGAAGTTTTTATTTTGTCAGTCGTCTCTTTCACAAAGCTCAGAATAAGTGCCCGTTTAAAAAGTATTTCTGATAAGATTCAAATTCAATTGAAAACGTAAGCTTATCGTAAATATTAAAAACAAAGAGATGAGGTTATATTACGATCATATCCAATGTCATAAAAGGCCAATATAGAAACCTACAGCTTTTTAGCATTGACATGTTACCAACGGCATGGTAAGATCTGGAAATACTAGCAAAATTTATAATTGGCCGCAGACACTGCTTCACTTAAACATGTTCAGTTTTATGGAGCTACTGTATACAGATCCACAAAGCAAGTAAGATTTCTTTTTCGATCAAGAAAATATTAAAATGACCAGAGTTTTGATAATATAAACGATACATGAATAAAATAGAAAAACAGTCATGTCTCTTGACTACCATGAGTACGGGTGTCATTGGGACATTACACAAAATTGTTTTTCTTATTTATGGTAGCTGTAAATAAAGAAATTTCTTACGATAAATTCCAAACAATAAATATTTACATAACAGTTTACAAATATTTGCTTAGAGTTGACAATTACGGAAAATAAAAATGGTGTAAAAGTGTCCTAAATTCTTCTCGCACATCCAAAGTTCTCCACCCCTCTTACAGTAAGTACTACCTACCTAGTATATATGTGTGACGAAGTTCAGAAAAAATTATCTTTGATATCTTCTGTATTAAAAAAATGTCCTAATGGCCACCGTTGTATGAGTATGAACATGGCATGAATAAAGTGTATAAAAGTCATTGACTTACTGATTAATGTGTTCAGAGTTTTAAAAAAATTAGGTAAATTTGTTTATGCGATGTGTGTGTTCAAAAAAGTAGTTTTTGTGTGTCTCATATCAATTAATAATCATTCCTTGTATGTTTGATGGCTTGTAAACTTTCTTTATAACTTGCATCTGTATTGTATTTTTATTGACAAACATTACATCTAGGGGCGGAACTAGGCTTTCCTTCGCCCGGGGCAAGATTTGCTTCCTCCCATCCCCTCCTTTCCCCTTTTTCCATTTGTCCAATCAAGCCAACAGTAAGTAACGCATCGTGCATACATTGTTTTGCTCTCGCATAAATTACAATATACAATTTTGTTAGAAATACGTAACTCCTGTACTTACTATCTACTGTTAGCAGTGTTTTAACTGTGCATTCCATTTATAAATATGTACTGTTTTTATAACATTACATAGTGTTTAAGGTTACTAAAAATAAAAAACTAGTAAAAGTCTAAATATTGGTATATATTGTATATTTTTTACACTCATTTACATTTCATTTCCAAGTAAAAATTTTTGGCACCACCAGCGCCCGGTGCAGTCTGCCTCTCCCCCCTACATCGGCAACTGATTACATCCGAAACCTTGTGGGTGTTACGGTGTTTTATGTGTGGTTTACAACAATAAATATTGATTAAAAAACAGTTAATTAGCATAATTATTTAATTTCTGTCAATTTATTTGTGTGTTTGAAATTGTATCCATTTACTTTGTTTCTTGTGGGCAATGTAAATAACCAGGCGTGGTGTTAAAAGTGTGGGAGTAGTTGCGAAGCAAGGCATCCTAGTGCATGTTATGTGATACGATATATTCACACTTCTAAAGTTATTTGAAAATTTTCATTTCAACAAGTTACAAAAAAGAGAGAATAATTTTACATTACATACTTGAAATCTAGTTATTTTTGTGTGCACTGGTAATGTCTAAATTAATGAAGAGTTTAAATATTCTGGAATCCTTGTTAAATGCACACAAATACTCTTATATGTACCGGTACATGTATTTATATGTTACTTTGTATAAAAATGTACTTATAAATATATACGTTAGTGCACAAATTTTTAAAAGTATGCACAGTTTTTAGGTAGCGCTTAAATATAATGGTATATGGTCTACTTTTGCATTGCTGATTTTTAAATTTCCCGCCAACGGTGTTTAGTTCAGCAAGCAGCCACCGAACGCTGCTAACCTGTCTACCACCCCCATGATCAAAATAATTAAAAATTTATCCAACAAATCATACGCCAAAACATTTTTTAACTAAAATATCTCTTTCGTCACATATAAAACATTCTCTATAGCTCTTATTTCCCCATTTGTGCATATCTTTAATAGGTAAGAAAAATTTTATACTTTATCAGCTACAGAGAACATTTCATTTTACTACCGTGGCGGCATTGGTACAAATGGCGTACTCGTCACGTTAGGGGTGTTTATATTGACTGTTTTTTGTGCACGTGGTCGAGTTTGTGGTTAGAAAATAATATAAATCTTTCGTTAATAAATAAACGCCAATGTTTTTAGTCTAGCCCGTTTACTGAACGTTTATATTTTTACTATTACGTGTTGATTCAGTTCAAGAGTTGTAGGAATGTCTTTTTTTATAAAATCAAAAAATGTATCTTCATCCAGAGCAAGTGGGAAAAAAATAAAGGTCAGTTGTTTGTTCATGTATGTTCAAATCATTGTTGTGCTACAGAGCCTATCATAAAATATTCGTGGTAAATGTTATTTATTTAGGAAAATTTCCTAAGCATGTACTTATATTCGGAACAATAGTTACAGTTTGTCTCATGGTGTGTCTCCTGCTTACCAGCTTACAATACATACAATTTTATGTATCATTACATATTTCACATTATTGAAGAACTTAATAATTCTATGTCAATATTTGTTAACGTTTTAGTACAATGGTACATGTCAAATTTCATTCGTTTTACAAGGTGCTACACGGAATTTTAATGAAGAAAGTAAATGTACTACTAGGCGACAAGTGGGTAGTTAACTGGATTGGTGACTTTTTCAAGGGGCGGAGCCAGAAAGTGAGAGTGGGGGACACCTTGTCAAAAGAAGGGGCTGTGACATCATGAGTGCCGCAGGGAAGTGTACTCGGTCCTTTGTTGTTTACTATAATGGCGAATGACATCCATGGGAGTGAGTTGGTGTTATTTGCGGATGACTGTGTACTTTATTCGGAGGTGGGCGAGAAAAACAACTTGCAGGCAGGCATTAATCGGGCACTGGACTTGACAGAAACCAATAAAATGAAGATAAATGTAAAGAAGGCAAAAGTGGTGAGATTCACTAAAAAGAGGGTAAAGAGCAAGTAGACATATAGATGGGGTGAGCAGGAGATAGGGGAGGCAACAGAATATAGGCCTAAGTACTTAGGGGTGGTGTCGCAGGACTCACAGGAAGACCCTGGGTGGAAGGGACAGGTGGGGAGAGTGGTTTATAAAGGAAGAAGGGCCCTGTTCTGAACAGGGTCAGCGGTGGAGTGAAGTAGAAGGCATACACCTCAATGGTACGCCTAGTGCTGGAATATGCAGGGGGATCCTTACAAGGAAGGGGAGGTGCGGGAGCTGGAGAAGACAGGGGCAGGAGGGTGAGTATGAAGGAAACTATAGGCCATCAGTGATGATGAAGGAAATGGGTTGGAGCACTTTGAAGTACAGGCGAAGGGTGAAGAGGCTTGTTAGATTATTCAGAGTGGTAAAGGGAGAGAGTGTATGGGGGAAGTTAGCTTCCTATTTAATCAAGAGTGATTACAGAGGGAGAGGGAACAACATTCTGAAGATTCAGAGGGTTTGGAGGACAGAGAGGGGTGGACAGTCGATGATGGTAATGGAGTGGAATGTACTGAAGGAGGAGCTGGTAAAGGTTGAGAGGGTTGGGTTGTTCAGAAGAGGTCTGGAGGATGAGTGCAGCATGTAAGCTTGCCACTGGATGAGAGCCCAACTGCAAGAGATTCATATTATTGTAAAAATCAGCACGTTACATATATGAGTCAATTTACAACTTGGTACAATAACACATTGAAGTACTAAAGGCCTATCAAATACAGTTTTGTAACTTATTTAAAGCTTACTTTCCTTTTAAATAAATTTTACTTCAGAGACTTATCAGATACTACAGTTCTGAGAAAAATGTCGGTTTGATTTTAATGTATACGTTGGTGGACCTTCTCGTGAAATATTTATTTTACGTGCACTACATGGCAATGGTATATGCAGAAAGTCCTCTCTCGAGATCCACTTCCAGGTATCATTTTATGTAAGGGTGATTTGTCATATTTAGTGTCTAGACCTGTTCTATGGCCATGGTCAGGGGAGAGTGAGTTGGCATCTATTCGTATATCTCTATAAAGTCACTGTTGTACATCTGAACAGCCCAAATGTATACTTTTTAACAGCCAATGTTATTTTAAAATTGCTCTGTTATTTAAACACTAATGTATTATTTTATTGATTTTCAAAAAATGCTTTGTTAAAAAAATTGTTTCCAGGGTAATGCCGCAAAGAGAAAGCTGAACAATTCTGAAGCTCTTCCTAAGAAGAAACGAGACGAGGAGGAAATAGAAAGCTCTGAAGATGAAGGAGGCAAGCCAGAGCGGCCACATGCCATCCTGGAGTCTGACGACGAGGCAGATGAGACGACCCAAGCTAAACGTCTTAGACTTGCTAAACTTTATCTCAGTGAACTTGAGAAGGAAGGTAAACATTTTTTTGTATATATTTTTGCGTAGTAGAGTTTTAGTCAAATGAATGCAGTACAAGTGAACCACTTATGATCTTGACATTCTTTACTGAAGCAGTTTTTCACTTTAAAATGAATGCTTCAAGCCAGGACAAGTATATTGTTCTCAGGAAAAGTAATTACTCTCATTGTTTTAGAAGGAAAAATTATTTTGCTGGTAAATATGAATCTTAAATTGACTTACGTACAAGACACTTATAAAACTGCATTATATAAACATGAAAGAGCACTAGAGGAGCTTACAGTAGCTTTTGCTGTGATGTGTTGTATGTGTCTTAAAAATTTCACATATTATGAAACATTTTTGTGTTGTCATAAAAAAATGACATGCAATGGCTAAGTTACTAGAGGCGTCATGAAAATTGAAAACTACAGTACTATCCCAATTATCCACGTTAGTCAGTGTTGAGCAACACGCAAATGATAAGGATCCACAGATAATGTAAAAATAGCCCATTTTCCAATATAAAAGCAATGGAATTAATGTATAATCTACTCAAACTCAGTAATGTCATATAGTTTTGCCTACAGGTACTGTATTTACTTATGTATAGTGCACCCTTTTCCCAAATTAAAGAAAAATATATCTAAGGTACACATTTTACACAAGAAAATGTGATGTTGAATTCCATTCTTGCACTATATATGCAATCCATTCTTGCACGCCTGAATTGGCTTTCCTTTGTTCCAAAAACAGTTTTTACAGTGTTAAATACACATAATGACACACTGATAATTGACAAACAGGTTAATCCTAGCATGGATAATCGAAAGTTTACTGTAGTTATATTTTATAAATCTTTGTGTTACATGTAAATTTATGGGGTACAGGAATTAGAACTGTTAAAGATAGTCATGTACAATTTTATTCAATGTGCCTGTTTATATTTGACATGCTCCATATCCCAGACCTGGGATTGAACAGAGTGCACAGTAATAAATAATAAACAGGATAAAGGACAGACTCAGATACTTGTTGACAGTTCTGTCAGATGCAGCCAAGTAATCCAGTACTTTAACATTAGGCCTACCATTAAATTTTTGCTCATAGAAACCATCCTGGCATATAATTTAATTGGATTGATTATCCTAGTGATACAGGTTGTGTGACAAATTGCATTGATTAGTGAAACCTAGGGGTTTTAGCTGAGACTCACATTGTTCAAAGTAGTAGGTATGTGTCTGGTTGAGGAAATCAACCATGTTGAAACGCTGGCTTCATCCTTCTCCAAGGGAACAAAAAATTGAACTTCTAGAATTTATTTCCAGCTCAGAATTATGAAAGACTTAAGGATTTATATCTGTCTGAAAGACTTGCACGACAATGTTGTTCTAGCTACTCGTATATCAAACTATGTTTTAATAATATCATGTATTAGGTAATTTTAGAAATAAACAACAGTTGAGATTTTTCCCCTATCTGTTGCTATTCTGCACTGGTGTTTACCTAAATACTTTCCTAGTTACGACCAGACAGCCACTGGCCACAACGTAACTGTACATTGCTGAATTCCTTGACATTAGATTGGCCCGTGGTATCATCAGCAAAGTTGCTATGTTTACGTAACTTTTTAACATCATTAATGTGTTGTGTAGAATGTTTATCTGTCAAAAACTGATATGAGGTGGAATGGAGAGGTTTGGTCATTGCGTAACCTCAAGGACTTGAATGCAGGACGAAAGTAATACGTGTTGAATACAGACCAATAGTGGCATGTTAGGGTAAGAGAAACAGAAGTGCCCAGAGAAAATCTGCTGCCAACTGCAATGTTTCCCACCTGCATGGATTCCATCAGTAATTGTACCTGAAACACTGATGGGACCACTGCTACTTGAGGGGATTTTGTGACGTCTGGCATGTAATTGTACAACGGGAGAATGTGCCTGTGTGTCGTATAGAAATGGAGCGTCTGGAGGGTGACGGACCAGACAGGGACGCGATCGCCCGCCGGCTGAAGGAGGAGGTGCTGGAGCAGAGCGGCAAGTTGCGGAAGACGGTGGCTGACGACTACGCGGGCCCGGACCTCACCAATGTGCACCTTTTGCACTGCAAACAGCAACAGTACCCGCTCACGTGTCTCGTCCTTTCCTCGGATAACAAGTATGCCTTCACCGGCTCCAAGAACTGTAGCATAGTTAAGTGTACGTGCTTTCATACTTCACATGTTTAGTGGGGAGAATTTGTACAAATTGTTACATAACTGGGTTTTTTAAAGAGATTTAATAGTAAGTGGTGTTCTATGATTTACAACATTTATTGAGTAGTCAAATTTTCTAGTTAAACCTGAATTAGGATTGAACTGTGTAGCTTTTTGTGGATTAGTGATACATTTGCAAATAAATTACCTTTGTTATCTGATTAGAAACTTTTTCGATGGTATTTGATGTAGGCTAGAACTGCGGGAGTATTTATGTTCTGATTAATTATAGATACAAGGTTTTTGCTTGTTTCTTTTAAAAATGTTTCATTCTTACCTTGGAAATAATTAAATTCTTGTTTTTTAATAATGTTTTGCAAAAGTTCAGTTTGCAATATTGTTAACATGATTCCTGCAGGGTCGTTGGAAAGAAGGGTTAGAGAAAAGTGCATTTTGGGTCTTCGCAAGAACTCGCCTAAAGAACAGTTTGGACACAGAAAAGCTGTTCTCTGTCTGGCTATCTCTACAGACAGTCGCTTCTTGGTAAGTTAACGTCACCAATATCACATTTATACAAGTAGTGCGTTTGGATTTATGTATCTTAAGAACCCTATTAATACAGCAGGGGTTAGATACCGCGGTTGAGGTACGGAAACAGGCAGGTGATAAGTGATGGACTGGATTGTGCATCAACAACTGTATCATCTTCATGCACTGGGTGCGAAAAAGGGCGGGCAGTGTTTTGGTCATTGGCATTTTACTTTGAGAGTTTAAGGGTTACCATACTTTTCTTATTTATGGAACGTTCGTATTAGAGTCCAGCGCGTGCTTGACTAGGTTGGTTGTAAGTTTTTGGATGGTATTTTTACATGACAGCAGTCTTGAAAAGCCATTTTTAACCATCATGAGGTGCCTCAAAACCATGTTCCTAAGCATGATGTCTAGAAAACAAAAATAGAGAATCATGGTTATAAATGTGTTTTCTTTTCATAATTGGAGATACCAAACATACCCATAGTAGTATTTCTTAGAAAAACTTTCTACTGACACACTGCATCAGCTGTACAGGGTTCTTAATCACACAAAAACCTGTACTTGTACAGTATTATGAAATAAAATGTCTAACTACTCGAAATGTGGCTATTCATAACTAGATGAGATTGCTTTGTAGCAGTGAACATCAAAATGAACAGGGTTATGTTTTTATCACATACTATATGTTCATTGGTGTTTGCATGTATGCACATAAAATGTTTTTTGCAGTGGGCGTGTGTGACAGACTCAAGTGTTTTGTTGAATAAACACCATTGCTGGTAGTATATGTTTCTGAGTTGCATAAAACTCACATTTACATAAAAGGACTAAGCACGAAAAAATGAGCCAAAAAAAATTAAGAAGTAAGCCAAGCAAGCCAGATACAGTGTGACCATAGTCAACAAACATACAGGTAATTTTAAGATTGTAATATAGTCTGTATATATGAGAAACTGAAAAATGTAAATGGAAAGTCAAAACAGACAAGGAGCAAACAAGATGCATAGAAATGGCAACAATAATGGACAATGACAAGGACAACACAAATTATGACAGCGGAAGAAATGGGCGTAGAAAAGACAACACAGCTAACATAGCACAGACAGTAAAAATAGGTTCCCTTCGATGAAAACAGTTACATTTCGGGACCTGGTGTCTGTTGCCATTTCAGACACACGGACAAGAGCCATTTTTGGCTTCCTTAGTCTTTTGTTTGTTTGTTGCTCGTTTTCTCATGCTTCATCCTTTTGTGTAACTATGGTGTGTAATAGACCTATACATAAATTTTGGGGAAATGTGACCAGCTGCCAACCTCTGTACAAACATTTTGTGCCCACAGAAAGCCCATTTAGTGCACTGTGGTGTTATAATGCGAAACTGACATTTTTTAGTCTCATTATATTGTGGAACATTAAGGTGTAACCTAATAGTAATCACACAATTTACTGTAGTCTCTCTTACGTAAGAATTCCATTTTTTGACAGTTTCAAAGACTAATATGTCTACCAATTCCTACAGGAAATTGTTTTAATTTTGATAAGCTACACAGTTTGAGAGCCATCTGAGTGTGTTTGTGCAAAAATCACTTTTGGCAGAGGAAAACAGTGCTTAATTCATAGAAACAGCTGTAAATATAAATACTGTACCAACACAACTATCAAAAAGTGGAATTCTTTTATGGGGCAGACTATACATTCAAACTGATTAAAAGAAATGCCCCTAATGAATAACTTGAATGAAAACTGTCCGTACAGTTTGTTCGGTACTTTCGCGCTCTCTGTATCTTGTTCTCTCTATCTCCCCCTCCCCACAGACCAGGCTTATAATGAATAGGATCACTTACACATACATGATAAAACCTCTGTAGATCGGTGCATGCCTATTTAATCCTTTTGACATACTATACCTGTCTTCAACATAGCAGAAATCACAAAGTTATCGTACAGAAAATCATCAAATGTCTCAATTTATACTACTGTACAACTAATTCTCACCGCAAAAACATCTCAGAAAACACATTTTATAGAGAACTTGGCACTGTGTGTTTTTGTTAAGATTCAGTGTGTGGTAATTCACTTAGTTATTTAAGGAAGAAAAGAAGTGATAATATGTACAGTATTTGTGTTGGCACTATTGCTTCCTTTTTTGTACAGGCCTCCGGAGGAGAAGACAATATAATTCATATTTGGAACCCCAGCACATTGGAACACATCCACACATTTCAGGGTCACAGAGGAAGTGTCACTGGATTGGCTTTCCAGAGTAACTCCCATCAGCTGTACAGTTGCTCGCGAGACAAGTCTGTGAAGGTGTGGAACCTGGATGAAAAGTCTTACGTGGAGACATTGTAAGTAACACTACTTACACTAGTTGTTGCGTATACTAGTTGCTGACTAATTGTTGGTGTGGCTAGACAGTGGGCCCAGGTTTAGTGCAATAAATTCTTACAGTAAACCCTTGATCTAACAACATTGAACGGTGCCAGGTAATTATGTCGTTAGTCCCGAGGCAACCAATTTCCCCCCCCCCTTTTTTTTTTTCTTTCCTAAATGTTTATGTAGAACAATTAATGACTTTAAAAAGTTTTCATTGAAATTATATTTTAGTATAATGAAAAGGTGTCTTCCAAATAAAGTGGTACCCCACAATCCCCCACCGTGACGTGTGTGGCAATGTGGCGTGCTCAGTCTGGTTGTGTAGGATGGGGAAGGGAGTAACCAGGCCTTGGCTTACCGAGTGATGTACATTCAGACCACAACAGAAAAACTTATACTGTATTATGTATGTGAATGTATACTGTAACGATTTAAAAACCTGTCAGTACAGCCGTTGAGTCTTTTTTTTTTAATTGCGCAAGAACTGTTACAGCATGTTGCCATTATAAGCATTTAAGAGATACTAATAAAAGTGCTTATTAAAGAACAGACATTTTAAAAAATTACTGTATTTTTTAAAAACTCGAACGCTTACTGTGAACGCGAATTTAGAGCCACTCAAAAGGGCAAAAAACTGACTTTTCAAGGTGTTGTCATGTATAAAATAATGACTGAATTACTCGTCGCTAAAAGTTGTAGGCCTATTGGAAAAATCATTCAACTCTGCACAACGCACCAGTTTAATGCTCTGTTTAATGCGATAGAGACGAAATGGCTCTCGGCGCGCTAGCTGCAGTCACTCTTACTGCTTCACTGTTGAGCAAGCATAAAACAAAAACCTTATCAGCCCACGTGCCGCACACAGCAACGGGACTGTTTTGTTTGTGTCGTAGGCCGTTTTTACACAGCAGCTATTTCATAGCCATGTTACAAGTGATCAATAATACAGCGGAAGTTGTCAAGGTCAAGTCGAGCTCAATTTTGCCGCTAGAGAAAAAAAAGATATAACGTTGGATTCTTTTTTCATTTACGGACTGTGTGAAAGTTTTTTTTTTTTTTTTTTTTTTTTTTTTTTTTTTTTTTTTTTTTTTTTTTTTTTTTTTTT
>PNEQ01018336.1:0-17481 GCA_003012365.1 Medauroidea extradentata | reverse complement strand
TGGGCTCTCGCAAGACACGGTAACATGGGAGAGAGTCGCCAAGTGGGAGAGGAAAAACAAACGTGTGGCCCTGCTTTGTGGCGAGACAAGATGCAAGTTGCATGTGACTATCAGACAGTTTGCAGTTGATGTGCGCACACACAAGCACAATCTGGCTTGTTCGAGGGGGGAAAGGGGGTGAATAGTTATTGGCTGGCATGGACAGTCTGGAGGGATGTTATCTATGTTTAGTAGTGTGTTTCTTACAGCACAGCACTCACAAAGGAAAATGCAACACAGGCGATTTTCTTTAAATTTTCGATTTTTTGAACCGTATTTTTCACAGTTCCTCAAAAAAAAGGTTGTAAATTACCATTGCTATGCCACGTCGTGTATCAAACTGCGTAGCTGAGAGGACACGTGGAGGAGTGTGAGAGGGACGTTCAGGCGGGAGGGAGCATGGAGAAGTGAGGGGGAGCATTAGGAGATACGGCACTGTTAGTCATCATGTCTCACATATGTCGGTGTTGCGCGGGTGGCCTACTTACTTGGTGCGCGCAATTATATTCCAGCCAAAGTTTCTAACATTTTTAAACTATTTTTTTAACAGCTGCATATTACTAATTTATGATAACTGCAGTATGTTATTGTTAAATGTACGCATAACTATTCTTAAATAACATTTTACTGCGATATATTGCACTTTGCTTAGCTGTGATAGATTTTTAAAATATTAATTTTTTCAGGGTTCCTGGAAATTATGTCGTTAGATCGCTGATGGGGTTAGATCGCTGATGTCGTTAGGTCGGGGTTTTACTGTATGTACTATGTACTGCAGAATTCCTTTTTACATGTCCTGATTTTACACTTTCCACATTTTACCCCCATTTTTGTGATCCCATTTGCTGTTACAGTATTATGTTAGAAATTTCCCTCTTTTTACATTTTCCTGTTTTTTCACAAAAAAATTTCAGGTCCATTCAGAAGTAAAAAAGGGGGTTCCATTTCATACAAATGATCCTCTTTTATGAAGTGTTAAAGTTACCGAGAATGCCTTTGTATAGTTGTGTTTCTCACAGTAATATCAGAGGTTTCACAAATAAAATTGTGAGTTTATTGTTATGTACAACATCGCTTCAATGCCAAAAAAAATAATTGATGCTGCTACTTCACCCACCTGAAGATTGAGGCTGCAAAGTTTTCCAATTTGTCTGTAAGAAAAACGACAATGGCACTGCTACAAACCAATAGACTACACTTTGTGGACAATGGCTGCAGAAGTCTACATTAGCCTGTGAGTTTTGTATCATTTTAATGAAGCCTTCGTAGTATTGCTTTTTTTTTACTCATGTGAGTTGTAACCTTCAGTGACCTCGTGCTTAATTGTTAAAAGCTTATTAATAATGATTCGGCAGATCTGCAGTAGCAGGAAAAGAGTCATAGTGAGGAACTATTTTGTCTTCAGTACCAACTGAACTGGACACGTGAATTAGATATGCTATTTCTGTGGCGTTTATAACTTTCTCTCGTAATGTGCATCAGTATTCTTTTTGCAGACTTGTTAAAAGATCTAAAATATGTTCACAGACTGTTGTGGTCACTGTCTTGTAGATCTTGGCTTCTCAGGTCCTGTTACAGTGTCAGTTAGAAACTTAATTTTTCTGCTACCCTGAATTTAACAACTGTAATGTGTACCTTAACATAGAGAGAATTGACAATGACAAGGCTGAATCCCAGAAGCCTACCTGTACAAACCAAAAGATAGCCAATTCATCTGAATTACTAAGGGTACTGCTAATCTGGAGTTGTTTTGCTCATAGGTGTCTCAGAAGTGAAGGAGCAGTACGAGTTGCAATGATATTCACACCATCAGTCCCATGTAAAAGATGATAAACTGACATGCAGTGTTTATGTTGTATTGCCGGAACTATGGAACATTGCACCAAGTTCATTGTAGTAGAACTGTTAATTTTTGTATCAATGTTAGCAGCAGTTTGTGTGATAAAGATGTGCAAAAGAGTACTAGTTTTTAGCTATTTTGGGGGTTCTGAAAATGTGTTTCTAATACATGCAAGGTTTTGAAAGTGCTGTACAGTACTAGAAAATTCTTCTTTGAAATGTGTTTTCTTTTCATGGATAGGTACACTGTAAATATGTGTGACAGTACTGAAAATAAAAATATATTGCTAACCTCTTGGAATGCAGTTCAATAGCCATTTATGTGGACCCAATACCAGAACTTTAAATATGTTGCAACAATTTGGGTTTATTCATTTTTTGATTAAACTACATAATGTGCATTACACATTTATATATCCACAAAAAGAAAACACACTTAAAGCTGTGTCCCTGTAAGTTTAAAATTTTGGCATACTTTATTTAAACACGATTTTGGTCACCTTAAAATCTTTAAGGAAGGCTCTTTCAGACTACTATATCTGAGGAAATTCCAACTGTATTTGAAAATCTTAAAAGATAGAAGATTGTGCTGGGTACTGAACCATACTTCCCACAAATAAAATGATAAGATCACAGCCTGAAGAAGTCCCATAGTAAAAGGAATGCTTTCGTAACGAAGTTACATGCCTTGGCTTGTGCGTAGAGGTGATGCTGCAGTACATATGCCAGTCAGCTGCGCCTTTAGCTATCCATCAGTTTTTTGCCTTGCACACACACACAAATGCTGCCTGTGTACGGAACCTGTTTAAGAAATTGTGTTTGTTGAGGAGATGTGGTCAGGTTCATGATGATTGTATCGTGTGTGTTTTATGCTAAGGTTTGGCCACCAGGCAGAGACCACAGGAATCGATGCCTTGTACAAGGAAAGGGCTATATCCGCAGGAGGCAGGGACGGCACAGTGCGGATATGGAAGATCGTAGAGGAGTCGCAGCTCATATTCAACGGCCACAAAGGGAGCATCGATTCTGTGAAGCTTATCAATGAAGACCATTTTATCTCGTGTGGAGATGACGGGTGAGAAACTACTCTGTCTGCTTTACATTTCCGTTTGTTTGAATTCTGATAGATACTGTTTTGGAAAAGAATGGTTTAGATCAGCTGCAATTTTACGTTGCCGTACCAATTTTGCAGTAAAAAGCAAATATAATACACATTCAACACAACACAATATCTTGACTAAATGTTTTCAGTCACATTTTGTTGTGAAAATTGTCATGTAAAACATTGATGGAAAGAACACATGAGAGGGGAGAGGGAAGAAGAATAACATTGAAGCATTTACTAACTAGACAATGCTGCTTCTCTTTACTTTATGTAAATTGTAAAAAGAGATTTTTGCTGTCTAAATCTACTTTGGCAAGATTACCAGATGTTAAACAATCCCTTTGCCAATTTTGCGTGTAGTTTTCAGTTTGATACAACTGCATGAGTTCAAAAAGATAAAGAAGGTCTCAATGCTAGTTGTGAATTATTCCTTAGAAAAGTTACAGTGGCTCAGGAAATGTGTAATACATACTGTTACTGTACAAGCACTGAAAAACAGTTGGAAAAACTGTTACGTTTTCGGAGAGTTGTCATGTAACTTTATGTAAGTGGCTTCACAGTACTGTACCTTAAAAATTCTTGTTGAAGGATGTATCTTGTTACAATTTATGGTCTTGCAATTGCAGTAAGTGGTATGATATGACTGTCTTCTCTCGCAGGAGACTGTAGATTAGCACTACATATGGTAATCCTAATTACAGTATGCATTGATACTTGCATGGATCAGTTAAGTAAGTGTGTGTTTTGTTTGTAGGCAACTTTGCTTGTGGGGTACCATGAAGAAGAAACCACTTTGCACAGTTAAAAATGCACATGGCTTTGCAGAGACTGAAGAGAACCCATACTGGATCTGCAGCATTGCCGCTCTTATCAATACAGATCTTGTCGCATCAGGTACTTAGCCCCTAGGAAATGCAGCTGTGTGTAAAGAAGAGTATCATTACAAATAGTTTTTGTTGGCTATTTCAGAATGTACTAAATAATTTGCACCCATATCAACTACGTAGTTGAATTCTTCAGGTACCTAGTTTAGTGACTAGACGCATCCTACTACTGCGATCTGAACTCAGCATCTATGGCCAGCAGGTTTTTTCATAGGATTTGTTTCCTCTGTTCTGGCAGCTTGCTGCTCTTGCATACTCAATTTATCCTCACAAGTATTCAAGACCTAGCTGTTAAGAGCACTATTTTCCTGAAGAAATGTAAGTATTCGAAGCCTAGGTACATCATAGCATGAGCATGTCCGATACATCATAGCTTTCACGTGCTATGGTGCGTAGACTACCAAAACACTACTCTCTTTATCTCAGGGTGCCATTTAATTAATAACTAATGGTGTTTGTATGCAGCTCCCTCCTATTATGGTTTTAGGATAAAATGATATTATGAGCCTCCGTACAATCGCTGGCATGCTGTAAGTATGTCACTATCATTGGTCGGTAATCACAACCCTGACATGACGAGATTCATTGCAGTATCCACTGATAATCTGGGACTCAATTATTCTGTACATATTCAACTACCACTGCCTTATGGGGTCAGATACTGCCACATGTTACAGGCCTAGCACTGAACTGGTGTGCATTCTTTCCATTTAATCTCTTTTGTATATCAAATGTTAAGTGGTGACCTTATAAATTTATATTGTAATAATAAGTACTTACGTGTAAAGGAGCATTGCATTTCTATGTGGTACTTTAATTTTCCTTTCAAAATGGTCAGAGAACAGAAGTTGACATTCAGACTTAAAAATATTTTTAAATGCTATTCACACACATAAGATATTCAAAAATGTTGCATATTCAGTTATGTACAAATGTTTTATTTTACGTATGCAAAAAATGTATAGTCCTGCTACTGTATTGAAAGTATGTAAAACATTACAGTAATTGATTATGTAAATAAAAAAAATAGGCCTACGCATACTACACAGGATAAGCACGTGATTGCAATCACATTGTAGCATGTGCGACAATAAAATTGGTTTCTCTATCCACCATTTCTCATGGGACTGACAAATTTCAATACCAGTACATGAGGGATTTCAATGGATGTGGTCTTAAAATGCTGTAAAATAAATTAATCGGCCCCAGAATATGTTCCATGGATGCAGGTATTTCAATCCATCAGGTTTCAATACATAGAGAATCCACTGTATACTAATGTGTTTGTTCTGCATGAAGTAAAAATACCCATAAATTCTGTTACAAGTCGGTGCTGGGTGCTAGGTACGTTTGGGGGTGGAGGTCCTTGATAAAAGAAAGAATATAATTTGCTAACCTTATTTATTTACAACTACAGTAGTATCTATACATAAAACCTGTGTCAATAATGATTAATCAGAACTAATTAGATGTCAAACATAACAAATGACTACTGTTTACATACAGGTTAAAACATCTAAAATAATAAATTAAAATAAGTTCCTCTGTACAGGGAATGTCTTTCTAATCACTCACAATGGTAGACCCAATTCACGAGCACGTCCTATATCCCAAACACACCTTCGTCACTCTACTTGCTGCAATCAACCTTGCTGGACTCTCTCAAACACTTGTCGCAACCCAATACTTCTTGCCCCTCGTCACTATCACTTTAACTCACACCAAGCACCTGCCAGCCAAAAACTCTCTCGACTCTGCCGCAGCTCTCTTTTATATCCTTACTTTAAAGACTCGAATTCTCTCAGCAAGTCTTTTGTCGCAAACAACCTGGAAGGGTGTTGCATCTGGGTAAAGCACCACCCTGCAAAATAAGTACAAACATGAATACTCTAGACAATTATATCTTATTTTGTTACCCGATATTGGTGTTCAAGTGGCCGCCACCCCACGTGAGCGGCACAATGTCCACCGAAACTCTTTAGCTCTTGCCGCTGTTCTTCGATTATTGCTACACCACGGGGGTATCTTAGCTCTGCCACCACTGTATCCTCTTTCACCTCTCAGCCAGATAATTGTGGCTCGCAACGATACACTAATTTCACTTGCAAGTGATTAGGACGAAGGATTCTTGAATAGCACCTTCAAAACCTCTCAGCTTCTCCATATTATAAAAAAAGGAGTTAAACATCTCGTCAACAGCTTGATCACTAGGCTTAGACTAGCAAGAAAAAAGGACGGAATCGGCCATGGCCTATAAGTAGGAACCATCAGAATTTGCGTGGATTTATTTCAGAAAACCAAATTTATGGTAGCCAGGCTGGGAATTGAACCCAGGACCTCTCGAAACCAAGTCAGTGTCTTACTGGCATCACCCTGCTCCAATTTCCTTGTTATTAATGGAACTGAAATAACTAAGCATTCATATACAATATGTCATAGGGTAGTATGATGTTGGGACACTGCTCATCATAGTCTCAAACACAGTTTTAAACTGAGTAGACTAATGTGATGCATCATACTACTTTCGATTGTTTCCTCTAACTGGCGCGAGGTGGAGTGCTGATGGTTAAATTTGAGTACAAGGTGTACTGTACAGTACTTTTATTGTAACTGCTATTTTTATTTGTATACAATACGTTCCACCCCTATTTCTGACTCAGAATTTTTTAATATAGCATTTTACGATTTTGTTCTTTGGGATCATCAAAAAATTGTAAAAGAAATTTTATGTGAAAATGTTTTACTTCTAACAAAAATTAAAGAAAATTTATTTTTAACTGTTTAATATTAACTTGTAGATAACAGATGCAATATAACCCTCTTATAATGAACCCTTGTATAACATTTTCCTGGTTATAATATTTCTTATGTTAGGTCCCTTAAGCTGTTTTGTAACAAGAAATAATCCTCTTATAAGGAATTCCCTTTTACGAAGTAGTACATATTTTTGAATCCCTTCAGGAACATTTTAACAGGGTTCTACTGTATTTGGTTTATGCAGTCAAATTCAACCTGTCTCAATTTTACAAATACATTTGTTGTACAAAATTGTTTGTAATAACAGTGATGCCTCATAAAATAGGGGCTATGCTGTACATATTAACATTGTATTCCTCCTACTAAATGGTTAGAGAACATTATGTAATAAATAAATTTCTGTGTACTGTTTTTTGGATTGATAAGTATGTACTGTAATGTCAAGTCATCTTTTGAAAAGAATTTATGCTGATTACCCTTTGCATTATTTTTTAATAACTAAAATTGTAGTCTAAAATTTCTTAGGCAATACTTATTTTCACAGACCTCATTTACAAAGTTACAAAATCAGGTCCTATCTTTTGGGTTTGCATTAAAAATATTTGTCTGTACAGTTTGGCTGTGGTATATAAATTCACACTGCTGTGGAGCATGGTTGTGTGAATATGATTTTCTCTTAGCAAAATGTAAATAAAAATTATTTTGACGTTTTAATCTTAACGTACTTAACATTTAAATGTTGAGTGTTAAATTTTATGATTATAAGTTGTGTATATTCCATCAACTTTGTTTAGACTTTTAAATAAATATTTTATAAGTACAATACTGTACGTGGGGAATTTATTGAACTCAGTCAAACTGAAACCAAAAATTTACTATAGTTTAGTTTTCTTGCTGCAAGTAGCAAATCATTACACCCACACGAACCATTATATTGTAGGTCATTTTATACCTTCCAGTCTGAATTTAAAACTTTGTAGCAAAACCAAAAATATTGGAAAAAATGCAATAACTTGGGTCAGAATTATGTTTCCTAACACCTCTATTATAATCTGAATCTTGTTTACAGATTTTTCGTTATGGTTTCAGTATACTTGATATTCACACAACCCAACCGTGGAATGGCGTGATGTGCTGTACTAAGATGTAGTGGTATGTTGTCAGGTTCGCAGGATGGGACGGTGAGGCTGTGGAAGTGTGGCCCAGGGTTCCGGGAGCTGACACGCGTGATGGAGGTGCCTGTGATGGGGTTCGTGAATGCTCTGTCTTTCACCTCAGACGGCAGCTACCTGGTGGCAGTAGTCAGTAAGGAGCACAGGTTCGGGCGTTGGTGGAAAATCAAAGAAGCCAAAAATGGCATATTGCTTATACCTCTGCTCAAGAAGTAGCAGTTTATTTTATTTTTTGTAAATAAAGACATACAATATGTTACGTTCCTTACTTTTTAGTTTTCCTTCCCTCACTTTATCCTAAGTGACAATCGAATTACTGATAGTAATTAAAAAGTACAGTAAAACCTCCATTAACAAATATTATATTTAACGAAAAACTCATACAATGAGGTTAAGATTTGGTACCGTCAAACCCTCATAAGAACAATGCATTTTTAACCTCCAAATATCAAAATTTGTTTCTTTCAAAACTGTAAAATTCTCTTTACAACGAACGACTGGTTCCAAAAAAACACGTGTAAATAATATTTTACAAGCCACAATTTTTTTTATTTGTCTTCGCGCTGAAAATGTATTAATACGTAGATGCACAAGACCAAAAACAATAAATAGACAAAAACATTTTAAACACCACTTCTTCAGTTCCATGGTTTAATGATGCATACAACACGTTAGTGCAGTGCTTTACATAAAATGGCTGTCCAACTCATAGCAGGAACTTCAGCGCTCGTGGTGGTGGAATTCTATACCAGAGCTTTATTGTGCCAACTATGTCCGAATCCCATATTTTTTTATCGAAGTTGCATATACACATCAGTACTCTTATGTGATACAGGACCACGTTGTTTATTGTTTTGCTTTTCCATTACCGAATTATTGACGGTCCATTAGAAGTTTGATATTTATGCATGTGGTTACTGTATTTGCCCCCGTATAAGACAACTGTTTTTTTTACATATTTTTTGGCCTTCAAAAATTGCTACTCGTCTTATATGTAGGTGTGAAAACTTTGGGTAACCTATAAATCATTTAAAAGTGAAGCTGTAAGTTGTGGAGTTGTATGATGTTTCAAGGAATTGCGTTTTCTGTCACAAATAAAAACAAGTGCCCCAATTTTTTAAATAAAGAAAATTTTGATGAGCATCATATTCGTGACATAGGCCACTTTTACCTTGCAGCAAAGCATGCGTCGCTTGAGATCAATACAACTAGAGCGTGTGCCTAGATCCTTTTGTCTTGCCAGCCCATAACTCTTGGGCGGAGAAAACAAGGATCTAAGTAACCCATGCCTATATTCTTTGTTTCGCCAGCACAAAACTCTCGGGCGAAGATAACTAGGATCTAGCTACCCTACCACACTACTAGCGCCTAGATCCAGGAAGTTCGTTTGAAAAATGTTGAAGGCAGTTAGTTGCCAGTGCAAGATAAACTGCACTGATTGCAAATTGTTCACTTTCTTCTCTACGATTATAATGAATATTTGAATACAGTGGAACCTCTATCCATTGTTCCTCAGGGGACTGACAAAAAATTTCAGTACATGCAGACATTCAATGGATGTGGACTTAAAATGCAGACAGACAATAAATGGGACTACAGAAAGTGTTCCATAGATGCGGACATTCAATACAAGGGGGTTCAATAGATAAAGGTTCCACTGTACATACGTATTCATCTTGTGTGCCGTGTAAACATATCTGCTGAAAGTACCTACAATCACAAAGAGCCAACTGAATCTAATCAGCTCGTTATTGAAACACGTGCAAATGGGGGTGAAGAAATGGCAGTTAAATTGGTAAAAATTTCTTGCTTTTCAATGCCACATTTTTCTTCTGAATTGTGGAAGTGTGTGTTGATAAAAAAAATAACAAAATTAAAATTTCACACAAACAGAAGAACTCTCAGTAATAGAAAATCCTCTTTCTCTGGTATGTCCAACATTACTGTCATTTCGGAAGTGTAGGAGTTCAGATTCGCATCTGAAAACTACTCCCAGACAATAACCCTACAAATGAGAAGGTTACTCTGCAAATAAAATTTTCCCAAAGAAAAAAAACTAAGGCGTACAAACCAACAAAAGCCTTTCTCGAAACCAAAAGAACTTGAAGCCTTAAGGGCCTTGCCTACCGCGCACTTAAAATGCATTGCAGCATGTCTTTAAATGCTTTTTTTTTTACAAACCTGTTCCACACGTGCCTATTGTGTCAATGTATGAAAAGAAATTGCACATCAAACAATGACTGACAGGTACTTTAAAAACATCACATCAATTAGAAAAATCATTTCCGAACCTCTCAAAATTACTAAAAGCAGATTTTGCAACATGTTATATCTGAAAAACAGCTCATGGGATTCATGTGAAACTACTCTATAAACATGCAATGCTCTTTGCTTTAAACTTTAATCAATAAAAAGATGGGGTCACCAATGAAAGTGTCAGGCGAGTGATATACAATATCACTGCACGCTCTTCCAGTTGTCTTGCGCTAGAGGTGATACCGCATCAGATAAGCCAGTCAACTTCGCCCTTGCTGCTGTGCCTCACTCATACAAACACACAGCCAGAATGCGAGTGCCTTCAGAATTGCAGCAGGCATCATACTCAAAGGCAAGATCATGGAAAACGAACCACGTCCTGGAGAAAACAAATATTAATTTCATGTAACAGATGGCACATAAATAATAGTAGATAGACATGTTTCTCTATAGTAAATAAGTTACACTTTTACTTCAGTGTTTGTATTGCTTGAGAAACAGCTGTTCATTGAGAGACTAAATTTCCTCGGTTCTGAATTCAGCAGTACCAAATAAGGAATTTTTTTTCCACAACATAAACTAGTTTGTACTTGATTAAATGTGTTGTGTTTTGTATGATCATAACTATAGTAGCAGTGCACCTGGGCTTTCCTCGCTTGTATTACTCATAGCAAATAACGTTTCCTTTATTTAAAAAACATCTCTGTATACGAGACAGGTAGTTCAGTAATTAAGTGTTAGGATAACAAATCTGCTAGTTGAGTTAACTCTGCAGCAGGATAAGTAGTTATAGCTGTCTACGTGAAAAGCAGTCTCAAGTTTGTCCCTGTCACTAACAGCGACTTCTCCGGGCCGTATATGTAGTCACACCAATGTTGACATTCTGAGGTAATTACAGACACTGTTGTAAGAGGGTAATCAAATGGAATGTGTACGTAGTTTACGTGGTATTAAGACTGATTTCTCCTGAGTTACAAACAACTGCGCCGCATAACGTCGAAATTGTTCATGAAAATTAATTTTTAAAATGTGGTAGAACTGTAAAATGAAACGCCTGTATAATTTATTTCTCGCTGGTCGTGTATTTGCATTTCAGACCGTCTGCATTGAAGTTCACAAACTAAGTTTTCCACTCAATAATTAAGTTATCTTATAAAATAAAATACTTGCATTACTTTTTTTAGGTACTTACGTAAGCATCATACTGATGCGAATAACACCTCAATATAACTATTGGTTATGGGAAGTATCGTCGACTAACAGAAAACAATTTTATGCCTTTTCACCCGTGTAGGTGTTGAAATTCGAAAATTCTTAATTTCACATATTAAATATGTGTACAAATATCAGAGTGAAGTAAAAATCAGGATGATAGCCCTTCCAGTAGAAGCAAAATGGATCATTCATAAAAAATCACATCACCCCTGTGCAGTACTGAGAGTTCAAATTTTGAAAAATCTTAAAACCCTTTGCAACAATTTACCTAATCTTCATCAACCTTGAAGCAAAATTAAACAGATTAACTCAACAGGTTCAATATATCTTGAAGATTTATCTAAAACACATACCATGTCTTTTCACCTCCTAGGAGAATGAAATTCGAAAAATCCTTGCATCTCATCTTACACTACTTTACTGGTGTCTCTTGAACATGAAAAACACAATAGCCCGCCGGGTTCAATATGTATAGACAATTAATTCAAAACACATTTCATCACTTTTCACCCCTTTTCACCTCCTTAGGTAAGGAATTTTGAAAATTTGTGGAATTACTTTACAGGTATTTGAGTAAATATGAATCCTATATAAAAATTTGAGCTGGGCTCAGCCCGAGTTGATGTATGTCTGCCCTTATTGTGTGGCCTCCCCCCCTCCCTTGACTTCTGGTATCTGAGTGTAGCTGAACGATTAGCTGTGACTTGGTCTCGTGTGACGTCGTTCTCTGACGTAGCCCGCCCCTCCTCTCTAGACCTTCGGCTGTCTTCGGCGGACGTCGTACCTCCCCTCCCCGCCTCCCTTCTCTCTCCCTCCTTCCTGGTGTGAGCCGGTCCCTCGCGGCCGGAGAGGAGTTCAGTTAGTAGTGAGCTCTCGTGTGGGTCACCTGTGCTTGCTCGCGCCCGCAGCTGCACATCCTCGTTGACTGGTAAATGTTGTTTTCAGTTCGTGTTTGTTTCATTTACTTTTCTTTCGTGACCAGTCTTTCCCTACACTGTCCTCGAGGATGTGTCGTCGCGGTCGGGAGGCAAGTATGAGGCGAGCGATAGACTCGTGCCCAATTGCTTAATTTGTGCCTGTTAATTGCGGCATTGACCGTTTCTGTTAGTGTATTGGTGTTTTTTATGCCTGTGAGGCTTTTTCTTGTCACATTTGTATTACTGATATAACAGCGATTGCCTTCGGATTTTGTACTGATTAAGCCTGGTGTTGGCTATGTTAACTTATGTACCCGGATTATTTCTGTCAATATATTTTGTGCATTTTATCGGGACTGTCAGTTTAATTGCAGTAGCGAGTTGAACCCTTCCCCAGTGTTCATGTTGTGCGCGTTTGACTGCTGAATATGTGTTCACCAAATCGAGCAGAGGTTAGGGTGAGTGCTCAGGTGTGGGATTGTTCCCCCAGGTATTAACAGCCCTGTGTTTACACGTGTCTGTATAGAGATTACAGCACAAATTACGACGCAATATATAAGGTCAATGTGGTCTATATATATCGATAGTGAATTGAAAACAAATGTTACTCTTTTTTCACCTCTTCGGGGCCAAATTCAGAAAATACATTTAAAAGGTACTGTATTTCAGATATTTACATAAGCATCAATCTATAGCAAAGAACACTTTGATATCTCAATTGATTCAATAGGTATAGAGGAGTAATTGAAAACACATTTCACATATTTTCACCCCCTTAGTTATCAAATTTTGAAACACAAACAAAAATGTATCTGACTTGGATTTGAATCCTAAGAAAATTATCAGCAGCTCGATTCTTTAAACAACTTTTTGAATTTAAAAAGTTAGTACATTCAAATTTTTATAAAATACAAGTTTCCACATTTTGATGTCTGGCTTATGTATTTTTTCATACTCCGAACCTGCCTCTTGAGAGTTTTTGCCTCATTATCAATGTCCAAGTTCTGCTTGGGGTAGGATACACTGTCAACTATGTACACAACTTCTCTACATCACTCTGGACAAGTCCAACACCCCCAGTGTGAACACCTGGATCTGTGCATCGAAACTTATCTTGCAAGACATGAAGTGTCTGCTCTGTCCTAGGCTACTTCTCTCCATGCTAGGCTACGATAGAAAGGGTTAGTTTTGTGACTCGGACCTATCCTATTCTACAGCTACCTCTTATTATGGTAACGTGGTAAAATATGCCTATTAGTATTTTACGAGTGTGGTAAGCAAACGAGTGAATGCAGGCTGAAACAAATTTTCCACTTTTTTTTTTCGCCTGCCCTGAATTCCAAAAAGCGATCCAGACACACTGGACAACATCTAATCATTATTAAAGGGCTGAGTGTGGGTACTAGCCACATTTCATCTGGGGCCAGTGAACTAAGATTGGTCACTAAAGTAAATTTAGCATCTAAATGTACTAGGATATATTAGAATCTGTGATGTGCAGGGCTGCAATCCATTAGAACACAATTACTATTCAAGGGAGAATATAGCAAGGAGACTTCCTAGTGGAAAGACACCACAAACTGACCATCGTACCCACCCTGTGGATGTTTGGGAAGGAGATAGACACTGAGTGGAGATAAGAGTCCGAGAGAGACAGTAACTCCCCTACTTGAGGTATATATATAGTTACTAATGTATTGTTGGAAATTAAAAATATTAATTGAAGAAATATCTTATTCCATGTCTGTTTGTTTCGCCATTTACGTATTTTAAAAAATCCAAAATGGAAAATACTGATTCATGACGTTCTGAAATGTGAGTGCAGGTTTTGAAACAACTAGGCACAGCGATGGTAATTAAATGTGATGTGTAGTAATTTGGTGAGAGTAGCCTATATTCTTTAACAGGAACATTGTGTGTGTGAATATAGTTTCCAGGTACATGAAGAGAGAAAGTGAAACCAACTACGGTATAAATCGAGCGCAACGTATTTCAAGAAATTATGAGGTGTGTAATAAGTGCACCAAAGTTATGTCTCTTGAGATTCTAATGTGCGATACAAGATATGGACTGTGTATTCTGCTGTAAAGATACATACAGTACAGTGGCAGCTCGTAATAGACAAATTTGACACACTGCTTCACCTAAAGTGTAACAAAATAAAATATTTATATTGACAATTTACATTAGATTTGTTTTTTTCTTCCTAGTCTTTAACTTTCGAAGCAGAAAGGTTGTTTCTCATGTTGGTATTGCACTGAGGGACGAACGCCTCCATACTAATACGCCCACCGTCACAACGTTTTTCGCTTTGATCCTGTAGCCCAGGACTAGGAAATGAAAACAGGTTTTTGACTGAAACTATGGTTCTAAACTGTGCGTGGTTCCCTTAGTGTTGAAGCACTGAGACAGCTGCGACCATTCAACGTCAAGGCAGGAGAACCCTGTCCCAGAGGGCCGATATTTTACTATCCGAGCCGAACAACAGGAAAGAATGCACATTCGCCAGCCTATAAACCAGCCATGTTGACCAGACCTGTACATGTTTGTACAGCGTGTCGTGATTTATCTTTCTATAGTTTGTTTATAGTTGTTAAAACATGAATACTGCAAACAATATTGTTTGCATTATTATAGGAACTGTTTATAGTTAGTGGAAGTGCGACAATCAGTGTATATTTGCTGCGCTGAAGGAAATATGTATGTGTCTGATTTATAAACATAAGGTGAGTGATCTGCTAATTTTAATTACATCATTGTAGATAGTTAATGTTGCCAAAACTATAGTAACTTAAAGGACTGGGACTACGGCGTCCAAGTGATCGGACCACTCGGCTCCCACCAAGGCGATCTGGATTCGATCCCCAGCGGGTTGGTTCCCGACCTCACACATGTGGGAAACGTGGCTGACGTCATTGGCTGGTGGGTTTTATTGGAATGTCCAGTTTTCTCTCATTTCGTATTCCATCGCTTCCCCATCTCACTGCCTTACTCCATGTCATCCTAAAGGCCGTGCAGATAGCAATGGTTGCCCAGCCAGAAGCTTGCAATTGGGGTATGATAGCCTGCTTTCTGGTACCCTCCCTATTAAATATTTATATACTCAATATTAGTAATATTTAATATGATTGTGGAATGTAATATAATGTAATGATTCTATTGGTATTAAAACTACACTGATTTTGAGTGGACATGTCTCTGGGTTTGATAAAGGTATTGTTAAAATTCTCCCCTCAACCAAATTTTATCAAAAAATATTAAAATTAATACCACAGCTATATTTTATGATCAGATACAAAAACTGCTTAAATAGCACCATTTTGCACCCATAAATCGAAATCTTTCTGGAGGAGGTTACATAATTTGATAACATTGTTTCATGTTTATACCTATTTTTGCTGAAATCATTGTTTGTTTGTGCACAACAATTAAGGTATTGTCTGCTGCAAAAACATAGCTTCTTATATTGCAGGAGTGATTGGATGGCATCATTTTTAATTTTTAGATTTCTACATTAACTTGAAACTATATACAGTACAAACAATGCAGTAAACATGTTGCTAGAAGTTTGATGTGACTACTCAGGCTCATAATTCAGTGAATGCTGTACATACACAGCTTTGGCAGTACTGTAAATGTAGAGGGCATAGGTTGTGTACAGATAACATTTACAAAATAAATTTGTATGTTCCTCACATGTTAAATACTGGATTCCAATAACTCTCAGATCAGCAGTTTTGCCTCATTGAGGGAGCTAGATTGGTCCGTAGTCCATAGGTTAACAAGACTGCTGCTATTGGCCAGTTCTGTATTGAGGTGGTCATTGTCTGTGTAGTATTATGCCAAACAACTGAGATTCATGAAAATTACAGCTTGAGCTAAGTTCAATGACAATGACTGTTGAAATGTGGCTGTGAGGATGTGGTAGCCTTATTGTGCCCAAAAACAGTTGCAAATTGACCAATTGTGATAGCTCCCAACATGTTCGTATTACAAGCACTAACCACATGATAGTGGGTTGCCTACTGTGTTTACATAGCTAGGTATAATTTTCTTGTTCTCAATCAGGAGGGGACCTACATTCATGGTTTGGGGAGGGTAGGGGTCATTTCTCTGGGCAGGTCTAGAATTTTTTAATGTGTGGCATGGAAATAGGTCACTGTCCCATAATTTTACTTGGATGAATGTAACCACAAATACAAAGATTGAAAACATTTTACAGTTTATCCCCTGAATATGCAAAAGGTGTAAGCTGCCACTGGCATGTTTCATTTATGTCAGATAGAAAACGGCTCGTTATAAACTGCATTTTGGTGACGAACGCCACACAAACTTCAGCTGCAGATTTGTCAGATATTTGGAACAAATTTTTGTATTTTATAGACTACACAACTGTTTGTGTACTGCTAACTACAAAAATCTGATAACTGTGGTACTTATTATTGTCCTTACAGTAAGTTTACTACAGTGTAGCACATTGCTGAATAGTTTTACATTTAAAATTATGTAGGTCTAAGGTTTTGGTTTTAAGGGCATAAAGGGCACCAGGAATGGAGTGCATTTGCATAGCTTAAAGATTTTGCCTCAGTGAGTGATGGAACTATTTAATTTTGACAAGATAAATGGCAGAAGAGATTGCAGATGCAGAGACATTTTAGACTAAAGCCAAAATAAAATGGGATGCATAGTATCAGATACCCAAATTTTTAGATTAATGTATGTATATTTTGCTAAAGAAAATGGCAGTTGAATCTAGTATTTTACATTTAAATAGTAGTTTTCATTTTTATTAAATTGCAGCTCCCAATGATGGGAATTATGTTCCTTCTGGAGTAGCACATTGCTCTATTGGCAGTTTCATTTTTGGTTGTAGGTTGTGATTAATTTAATATGTAATACCGTAGATATTAAAAGTTTTTGTACTTTTGTTTCGTTCTTATGGAAATTACTAAACAAGTCCCTAGTGTTATATCTTTGCTCGATTAGGCCTACGCACACCGACACTCGTGTTGTTTACACTCACGCCATTGTCTTCACTCCCGGACAACTACGCTAGTCTAAACAAGTATTCTACAACACTCTCCTTCTTCATCTCAGTTTTTTTTTTTTTTTTTTTTAAGTTACAATTTATAAATTTAGTTTGTTTGGTTGCTTCTTGTTCCTACATGAACGTCTTGGGCTATATGTTGGAGCGTCACTGTCCCCAACTTCTGACGTTACCGGGAACCCACGAAACGGTGGTGATGGTGGCGATACTGGTCTTGGTGATGCTGACCTCCTCACTACTGGAGATTGTG